>JAQGAO010002154.1:0-20760 GCA_034697705.1 Ommatoiulus sabulosus | reverse complement strand
TTGACAATGTAAAAATTGCCATTCCACACTGGTCACTGTACACAATAGACAGGTGGTCACTATATGGAGAATTTTTAGGAAGGAAATGTACATTAGAAAAAACAAAACACTAAAAAGTGGTCACCTTTCCAGGTTTTACTGTATTAAAATTGCTTATGTAATCAACGAGCTGTTTTCAAAATTGGACGGGACATGATGGGGGGGAGGGGGGGGTTGACAAAAACCGGACAGTGGCGGACAGGGGGGAGGGGGGGGGTCTAAAAACCCGGAAAAATACCGGACATCCTTTATGGATGATCCCTTTTTCTTCTGCTGGCGAAGATTGCGAAAAAAAAAAATGAAGCTAAAGTACGAGGCAATTTGTGCGAAAGGCTTCTGGTTTATTTTCGGTCAATTACCGAGAGAAAAAGTTAACGGTGTTTTCACTTCCATTAGACGTCGTGTTTTCTAGCTAATTTATTATCGTGTCTTGACGTGGCAACTGTTTCAGGTTTAAATTTGGAAGTGAAATGCTTCAAAAACGCACTCTTTACTCCTCTCTTTATGGCTTGTTGTCTAATTTCTATTTTGCCCAAATTTCGTGTCTCCTGGCCATCCAGACGAAAATTGTGGCCTGGGCAACGAAAACGTTTGTGTTTCTTGGAAGCTACCCAACGTTCAATATGATTGGCAGAAAACATTTCTGCAAACACAAAGTCGTACATAAACATTGGTCCCACTTATCATAATAAGAACTTTTTTGGGAAGAAATTTGCCCAAACACAAAGTCGCATCTAAACATCGGTCCCACGTACCAAAATATAAACTTTTTTGGTAAAACGTTTGTGCAAACACGAAAATGTATTTAAAAATTGGTCCCGATAATCAAAATCGGAAATTTTGGGGAAATGTTTTCGCAATTGCATAGTATCATCTAAACATTGGTCCCACGTATCAAGATATGAACGTTTTTTCAAAAGGTTTGTGCAAAATTGGGCAAAAACAAAGTGGCGTCTAAGCATATTGCTCCCATGCATCAAAATCTGAACTTTTTTTAAATGAGTATCAACTCAACTAAACTTTTTGTGCAGTTTTCATGCGTCCTGATGAAATTTTTCAAAAACAACAACGCTCATGAACGATGGTAAAAATGCGTTCTCATGACACAGTGTATTTAAACTTAGATCATGTATTTTGCAGTTTTCATTCGTCTTGATGAATTTTTGCAAAAATAGCAATGCTCATAAACGATGGGAAACATTGCGTTCTCCAGACTCGTTGTTCTTCAACTTAAAAGGAACACTGAAGGAACATACACGTGGATTGCTCCCAGAAATCAACATATGAACTTTTTGGCAATGGGTATCAACTGAAAAAAAATATTTGTTGTGCAGTTTTCACGCTTCTTGATGACGTATTCCAAAATCAGCAATGCTCATCATGGACGATGGGAAGCATTGACGTTCACCACAAAAATTGTGCTGAAACTTGGAACGTGTGATTCGACCGGTTCACAGGCCAATTGTAAAGGCGAGATGATCAAATTTAACCCCACTTGCAATCAATCTTAACCATTCAGTTCACACTTGAGAAGCCGACCGAAATATTAGTGCCCATTGTACTTGTCATTCATCAATCATTGTCTGGCACAATGTCGCTGTGGCCTATTCTCCGTACCGCCATGTTTTTTCTGCCTTTTTAGGACTTCCATCCAGTGTGGTTTTCCATTAAGCTTTTGTGCTTTTTACCTTACAATTACAGGTGGGCCACTTATTGTCTTCTTAATTGCTCTTGATAACCTCCCTGAAACCGTGGATGTTGCTGCCTCATGCAATCTAAAGACCAACAAAACAACTCATTAAGTTTCAAATCCTTAAACTGTTTCCATGAGCGTACGTGTGCAAACACGTTTTTTAAGCTGTTCGCTTTCTTGTTACGCTTTTTCGGTAAAAATCTTTTGATCATTAGCGGAAAACGAAGAGAAAAAAATGGCGCTGCTTCCTTTGAAGGGATTTGTTTGTTGTAGGAGGCCTTTTTCTTTGTTTTTAAGTCAAGTGGAAACCATGCAGTGCGCCTTCCTGCTGACTACTAGCGCTGTTTTGTTTACCGAATATTAGGTGTACTCAGACAGAAGCTTTTTAAGAATGGCACGTTTGGCAGTCGAGAAAGTCACGGGTGCAAAAAGAAACCAATTAGCGTGTCGATTTTGCACACGTGATTTCATGACAGCTGGAATAATATCAATTTTTCAGCTGCTAAATCTAATGTCTTCCAATATTTTGGTGAATGTTTCATCCAAATAACCGTGTCTTTTTCAGCAGAAAAGAATTCTGTTATTGTAATCTGTAGTCAGCTATCGTACTACAGTCGAACCTCATTAAGACGAACACGAAAAGACGTCATTTGACCGCTTATTTTACAATAAACAATTGTGAAAATGTAAAAAGTGTATTTTGGTGGATGTTTCAATAAAGCACAGTTTAACCTCAGATCATTGGGACGAACTCGAAGAGATGTCAAAACTTGTCCGTTTAAACAGTAGTAGATCGTATTATGAAACTTCAGAAAAAATGATTTCAACAAATGTTAAAAAAAAATTGAAAATATACTTGCACTACAATGTTTTATTACACTACTCATAATCCATATTAGTTGTGCACAAGTAGAATTTATCTAAAGTAATCGAAGATTTCTTTCGTGACATTTTCTCACCAATTAAATTAAGTTTTGGATTCCTTTTAAGTTAACGAAACGTAGAGTGAATGCTTGGTCGAAAGTTTGCATTATCCAAGTTCGTCTTAAACGAAGAAATTAACATTATTATCAAAACACCGTATATGATGGGGAATAGAAATTAGTTCGTATTATTAGTAATTTGAATTAAGCTATAGTTCTTCAAAGGTTAGTCTTTGGCAATATGGTTTAGGTCAGAGTATAAGGAAAATTGAACTTAAGTAGTTTGTTTAGGAAATTATTTATAATACACCTTGAAAATCGTGTAGTCTTGATGATTCTAGAACGTTTCCTGTATTTGTTTTAATGATTTTAGAACGTTTCCTGTATTTTCAGACCTTCTCATGTTCTTATCTAAAGATATCTTACATACAGATATTCTTTTAAGTTTGACTGACATTTTCAGTATTGCTGAATAATTACTGTTTGCTTTAACAAGTTGATCTTTTGATGAATTTCGTTCTGGATTTTCTCATTCTCCAGTAACATTTTTTGTTTTTCATTGTTCATTTCATGCTTATTAGATCCATCTAATACACATAAACTAAGTAGCAAAAAATTGGGAGATTGATAGCAAAACTGCTGATCACTCGTCATGTCTTACGGTTGTCAGTTCGGCTCAACTTAAAATGTAAAGAAATGTTACCTAAAAAAGGTAACTCGCAATTACTGAACGACCTGTACAAAAAATGAGAGCCTGAACCAGGTGAAGAAACTAGAAAGGAAGAGATGGAAAGATTTATGTATTGCAAAAATTGGCAACTGACACATGTCAGTTATGGAACCTGTTGGGGCCGAATTTTCGAAGAAGTTGCGTGCGTGCGAACTGCGAAGAATTAAATTGTTTTGCAAAATTCGAACTTTTTACCAGTTTGCAACTAGTAATACCGCCAAACATGAATGTTGACCATATTTTTTGATATGATATGAAATCTACGCTAAAGCAACTGTCATTTCGTCCTGTTTCCTTCTCCATCCTCCCCCCACCCTTCCTCCACCAATCCCGTCCATTCATTCGCATCTTTGTGTTCTTCTTCAATTGGCACCCCCGCTTCAATAACGACACAACTCAGCATTTTTCGTTTTGAGATGAAGCAAGTTTTAATGCATAATAAAAAACGTGCTAATACTGTTATTGTCAATGTACGACGTCACTTAGAAAGAGAGTTTGGAACTTATTGGGCCCCCACTTCAAAAGTGACACAACTCAAAGCATTTCATTTTGAGATGAAAAGAAAGTTTTAAAATCGCATACATTAAAAGTTCCATGGCATAATAACGTGATACAACTATCATTTATATAGCATCCCCGCTTCAAAAGTGACACATTTTAAGGCATGATAAAATAAGGTGACAATTCTGTTTTTGTCAATGCACGACATCACTTATGGGGAAGGCGGGGGAGAGAGAAAGGAATTCTGGAACTTAACGTACCCACACTTCAGAAGTGACACAACTAAAAAAAAATTCATTTTGAGGTTAAAAGCAAGTGTGCAGCATCCCCGCATCAAAAATGACACAACTATAAATATTTTAGATTTTGAGATGAAGCAATTTAAATGCATGGTAAAATATAGTGGTAATACAGTACTTTTATTTAGCCGTAAACTATTTTAACCCCAGATATATCGTTTAGTACTGAATATAACGCTTGGCGTAAGACGGTCTTCACCGGAAATGGACATGTTTTTAGCTGCGTAGCATTTGAAGCAGGGGTGCAAAATTTCATAGAAAATTATTGAGATTCGTATCAGCGACTTCCGAAATGTTATAGCTGAATATATTTCTTATGTAGGGTTAAATATCCAAACAAGTGGGATGACCAATAAAATTAACAAATATTATTTCAGGAATTCATGATGCAATACCGTTATCATGAAACGTACATGTACATGCATATTGTCCACAAACAGTAAACAAAGTTGCATGCCATGAGTAATGTTTATTTAAGCCGAGGCGAACCTTGCTTCGGAGTCATGGAGAAATCGGAAGTTTGACACCTGAGCCAACAAATTTCAGATTACAAGTAGACGTTTTATTTTCGACAATAGCACGGTGTTTGTTGTTTTTATTGTAAATATTACGAGCGTCGCGGGAATGAAACTGCTATCACACTCGTATATCTTAGTGTGGCTGTCAGCATAAAATCATCAAATGTGCTTTTGATGGACAGGTGCTATGGGCTATCATTTTGTATCGTATGCCGACTCGCATGTACGTTTAATTTTATCTGAAACATGTCAGAGCAGAAAATCAGACATCATAACACGCGCGAATATACGTGTTTACATTCGCTGATGGCTGTCTGAGTAGAAGCTTGCCTTTTTTAATGGGATGGTTGCCGGCGCAGTTGTTGCTGGGATTGCCAGATATTAGTTTTTTGAGGTGTAAAAAACTTGCCGAAGTATTGACAGTCAACAAGGATTCATATTTGTATAATATCAAAGGAATAAAGCCAGAATTGTTTTCCGAAAACAACTATACTCGCGTTTTTACGCACCTCCCATTTACGAAATCACGTTTTACGAATCACTTATACCCCAAGTGCATCCCATATGTTGTTAATTTACACTCCAAGTTACGAACTAAAATCGCACATTCCTTGTGCTTTACGAACTACGTATTCCTCATACGGTGTGTATAAACATGCATGTATTCTTATCATTGTTTTACTTAGGGGGCAACCGGGAAATTCCACAAATGGGCTGATTTTCGAACATTTCAAGTAGGTTTTTAAAAAGGAAGCGAAAGTGAATATTGGCTCCAAAACAAAAATGATTATTACTTTATTCAAAAACAATCGGATAAACAGTCGTGAACGTCTTGTGTGAATCTGTTGTGTAAATTGGTTTAAATTGCACGCGGTACTTGTAAATTTGGAGGGGGAAAAATTGTGTTATGCTTGTTACTGATTTATTTTTGGACTCTCAAACAAATAATCATGAATGTAAATTGTATTTTTCGAATCTCAAACAAATAAACATGAATGCAGATTGCATTTAGAAACTTTCCATTTTGCGAACTTTTTTGGGGTGCTTTTAGGTTGGTAGAAAGTGTATTTTTTTTCACTGTTTTACTTCCGGGGTAACTTGGAGTTGCCCCGGAAGAGGATTTCACTTATCCGGTTTCATTTAACACACAAAACATAGGGCAAAAGTTCAGGGTTTGAACATTTGTTTCAATTATCAGGTGTTTTTTTTCATTTAAGCGGGGTTCAATTATCCGATTTTCTACTTGTAAATGTAAAAAACAATTGTGTTGTTAGTGATACTTTTGGAATCTCAAACAAATAGAGTTGAGTGCATTTTGCATTTTTCGTTTTTTAGTGCAATTCCCATTTAGGAACTTTCCATTTTACGAACTTTTTGGTGTCCTTTCCGGTTCGTAAAAACACAAGTCGATCGTGTACGTGGAATAAAGCCAGAATTTTGCTTTCCGTAAACAACCATTACAATGTAGTCTGCTGATGCTATTTTCAAAAAGATTCAAGACAGTGGTTCACAGCGTGAATTGACAAGAGCATTTTTAAATTTACTGTCCCAGTTTGAAGACAGAAACCCGCGTCTGATTAATTCTCCGGGCCGAAGAGTGATATCCTTTAAATATTGAAACCGTTAATCACCGCACAAATCCTATAAAGCAGTCAACAACGTCTGAATTTGCGCGCCATTTGTCAGCCCTGATGTTCCAAAAATCTCTCCAGGATTGAAGACTTCGAAGATAAATGCTCCATGTCACAATTTTGCCTAGGAGGTTTAAAATAAAACGTGATGGCATTGATTTTTAAGCTTATTTCTAGACGTTGTTCGGCGGTGGGAGCTGCAGCTGTCCTTGCTGGAAAACAGCGCTAAATATATTGGCGGCCATGACAGTTGATGTTAAGAACATTGATTAATGAATACAAAAGAGTTTTGGGAAAAGAAGAAAAAAAAAAGATGCGCTTTTCGTACTCATTTTACCACTCGAAAGATAGTGTGTCCTGGAGAACTGTCAGCGTTCTGGGCTTGAAAAATGGCAGGCAGATGTCACCGTAAATAGCGCGTTGTCTTTGCCGGGGCAAGATGGCGGAGTGAATTTATGTTGGAGTTTGTCAAAAGCGCTGAAGAAATGGAGGTTCAAAATGAAAATGAAGTTCTCCCTGGAAGTTGCGGTGGTGATTTGGCTCCAAAGGCAAGACAGGACGAGGCAATATTTCACGCTTTACCCTAGTTTATCTTTTGTGTTGGTGCCAAGAGAGCGCTGTGTACCTGAATTTTATAGTCACGAACGAGACCACCTTAATGGGCAGTGGGTTGTCCGCGTCTTAAATAAAACATAATTAACCGCAAGAAATAACCAATTTCGCTTTTGTCGCCATCATAGCTCAACCGTGAAACTGGTTTTGCTGGCCGTCAACGGAGTCTCTGTCGTTGACGGGCGCACAATGGCGCTGAATGGCAACCGAGAAACCATTGTGGTGCCGCCGCCGAAAAACATGGCGCCGAACACTTCTTTCCCAGCATGCTCCGAGAATTTGCGGCTTATTTCACTAATTATTCTCGGTTGTGGGTAATGTGCTCAAGATGAATCGAAATTGCTTACTTTCGGATGCTTACTAGGGGTGCGAGTGCACAGAATGCTTATTGCAGGCGCTTACCACTCGGCGTACACTGGCTAGCGCCACCAAGCGGGATAAGAATGCTTACACAAAGAAAGCTTAGCCGAGCCAGGCTGTGCTTACAAGAAGCGCTTATCAGCTTTCAAGAATGTTTGTAACATTCTTTTTTTGGAAATCCGAAAGCAGATTTTTAAGACATAGAGTGGCACACAGATCACTATTGGTCAAAAGTGTAGCCATGCGTGCACATTTTTATACAGAATTACGATACATAGACATCAAATGCAGTTTCTTTTTCTTCTTTAGCATCCTTTAATTTTGTTTAGGTGGAACATTATATTTTCAAAGAAATCCATCAAATCATCTTCATTTCGATTTATACCTTGGGAACAGATACTTCTTTTAAACGAATCTCCTGTTTGAAACAAAATCGTACATGCTCAAACACGTTGTCCTATTTTTAAACACGTCTGAACAAGTTCAGACAAATTTTATTGTCATGTGCGAACGTAGTGAATTAATTGGTTTAAAAACCGCAATTACCTGGAGTTAATTTTTTAAACTTATTGGCGAGTGGATTTTGCAGACATTTCATGGTTGCCAAATTATGATTCGTAATGCTTCTGAGTACCCTTACTGTTGGATGACAGTGCGGGTTACCGTATGTTTATGCTTCAAAAAAGTTTCAATTGTGAAAATTATTCCCTACAATGTATTATATTCACAGTATAATGATGTACAGTATTGAATATATAAAACTACATAAATGTTATAACTCAATGTATAGAAACGTGTTATGTTAATGATGTACAGTGTAATTCCTATGTACTGCAGGAGTCAAACATCTCCAACATTTTCTAGTTTAATTTTTTTAATGTTTGAATAGAATTTTAAAAAAAGCTAGGCAAGTGAATTGATGCGTATACATTCATTTCATGTTCCAGTTGACGTTTCATTTGCATATTCCTACATGTACTCTATATTCACTGTAGATACTCATATTCATACTGTGTACAATTTAATAGATAATAAAGCTATTAAAAATATCCGAGATATATACATTTCGTTTAGAAAATATCCCTATATGCACGTGCATTTCACGTTTAATTCTGCATTCCCAGTACATATTTAACTTTTTAAACAAAAAAATAATAAAATAAATGAAAAATCGAACAAGATTTTTTAATCTATACAAGGAAAAGTGTCATCACGATTTCTAAGTTGAGGGAAAATATTGATAGGTAATCAATCCCCTAGCAAGGGTCTTTTATTTGTTTTTATCATTGCAGGTAATAGCGATTAGCACTGCCCTAACAATTTAATATTTGTTGGTGTAAGATCACGTGCTCTTAACTATGCATGTTCTCCGCCTGGGCACAGCTAGTGAAAAGGAATTTATAAAAAACATATTCAATAAAATACTTTTCATAACATTAAGCTACATTGAAATTTGGCAGGATATTGATATTAATTTTAAACCATGGAAATGTCATTGCCACGTACATGCAGATTTTATTTTATTTTACCAAAAGATATCGCTGCATACCTTGAAATAACCGGTCCAATATCGTCCCAGGGGTAATCTGCAACTTTTCCACAATTGTATTTTTTCAAAACTTGACCTTTACAGGTATGTGTGAGCGTTTATCTTCACCTCAGGTAGAGTTGTTTATTCCTTTATCGAACATCTGGTGTGCACGTTTACTTCACTTCATATCATCAGCAGGTTTTTCATTGACCTCCACTTATTTCCATGAATGATATCATTTATACGCCTTTCCGAGAAGGTGGCGAAATGGGCATTTCGAAACATTGTTTAGTTGAGCAAACAACATATTAATAATGAAACTGTCCTTTAGACGGAAGATTACGCATGCTGATAATGGTGTCAGTCCCGATGGAAATGATATGTTGATCTGAACTTTTGCAAGTTTAATATCAGGGTTTCAAAATTCAAGAACTCGTATTGTACAGAAGTAACATGTTCCCAAATATTGTATAACCACGACCCAAATCTGTTTTGATAAGAATAAATTAACGACAAAAGAAAAACGTTCGGAAAAGTGCAAATTTGCTTTACATGTTTCAATATAAATTTCTATAAAAAGTATCTATTTAAGAAAACCGAATCTAAGTCGGTGTTATACCCTGTTCCAAACTTATGCACTTTTATGAGCCCTGCACGAAATATCACGGCCAACTCTGTGAAATCAATAATATTTAGTAAGAAACTATTTTTTCACAATGGAGAATTGTTATTTAATTAGTCTTGACAATTTGTTGCATTTCTTAGTAGTGTCCACATTTAAATTTCCTTAAAGTAACGAAAAATGTAACAATTTTTTTAAGAATTTGAGCAAAGAGGATAGCCTAATGTAATTCTACATTGAATAAAATTAGTTTTCAAGTCACACAGATTTGAATTAGAAGTTACTGAGGAAAATTCTACCATTGCAGGTATAGTGTCCTCATAGTGACCTCATCAGTAATTGCAATGTTTTAGTATATGCAACTACCCAGCACAAAATCGGCCAAAAACCCATGCACCAGTTGGATTCCAAAGTTTTTCAGTAATTTTGCAATGAAACTAAGATCCTGCATTCAATACTTTTATGAGGAGTGTATGCATTAAGTATCCGCAATCACTAAAAAAAAAAAAAAGCTGTATGGATTTTAACCTTGTTGCAAAATTCGTCCATCATTCCTGGGCATATGTCAACATTAATAGATATGTTTCAAAAATTTCACGTGTTTAAAATTCGAAAACAAAGATATACTCAGAGGAGATAGTAGCTCAGCAGCGGTCTGTTGTTAGTTTTTTAACTTTTGAAGGCATTTCAGGAGCAGAAATGGGTGAAAAACCGTGAAATGTTTACGTTTAAAGTAATGGCCAAACGTTCGGTCCATGAGTGGATTGAAAAGTTTAGAAATGTACAGACAACTGTGGAAGATGCTCACAGAAGTGGATGGCTAGTAGTGTCTGTCAGAAATGTTCATTTGGAAGTTTTGGCTTAAACGCTAGCAGACCACGTTTTTTTAGAGAGGCCTACACTCGCTGCCTGAACGATGGAAAAATGCATCTTCCAAAACAGATTTTTTTTAAAAAAATAATAGATGACGTTTACATGTATTTCTCTACAAAATTTCATCGAAATCCATAAAGGGGTTTTGTAATGATTGCGGCAACTAGGGCTTAAGTAGGCTACTATATGCTCTTGTAATTCGTTAATTTATTTTTTCTCAAATCTGAAGACTTAGGTGCACATGTAATCATGGAAACGATTATATTTATGTTGTTTCTACAGCTGTACATGAACAGTATTTGTCAGTATGTGCCACCTTCCATGGCTTTCTGGCCTTAAAGCGCAATATATTAAACAGATGTTGGCCAAGTGGAACTCCTCGTGATTTCCCGGATCAGTGACCAACATCCCCCATTTTTTGTGCCGTTGAGGCAGCTTTATTCCCCACGTTCTGCGCATCCATGGCCCCAGTGACGCTCCCATCCTCTATATCCTTCAAAACTTAATCAACCTGGATTCGATTGTTGCTGTCATACAGCCGTTTTATTCCATTGAAGAAGCCAGTGAAATCCCCGTCCGCCACCTAAGCTTCTGCGTTCAAATTGTTTATTGCTTCACTGGATGTTGGATTTTTTTTCTCAGATCCCTCGATGATCCTTTACCTTAAAATGCCTTAACGTCCCCGAAGGTGCGTTCCCTCCGCAGCGAAATCCGCCTCTCTTAAGTTGTCTTTTCAATCGTTTTGTATTGGAAAATGCCTTGGCTAGCTGCTGGAGCACATGGAGTTGACACTCAGGCTCATTCCACCAGATCCAATTAGTAATGATCCGTTTACTCTCAACTGTTTGCTGGACATTTTCTGTTTTGATGCTTGGTTAAACTTACAGTACATTAGCTTTTCAAGTATTTTTTTTTTTTTGCGGTTACCCTCGTGTTAAATATAACTGTCTCTCGCTTAGGTGCATCCTGATTGAGCTTATTCTTACAGTTGCATACAAATCACTGTTCCTGTGTCATAGGCGCGTTTGACGTAAACCGCTAGGGTGCGAGCGCTTCCAGCCATCATTGCGAACCAATCGACATCTCTAGCTATATCAAATGTGGCCAAAATTGGTGGATAAGACGAGTACTAAAATTCTCTGACATTTTTATTCAAGGCTATTTAAGTGAGTCTGAAGAGGTGTATTGTTGTTCAAGGATTTGTCAATATGTTATTTTGTATTGCATATTAAACGCATTTTCTGAAATTGTGGAAGTTAGATGGCAACTCGTTAAAAATGAATTTTTGGTAAGTTTTCTACTTCAAAGAATTTCGTTATTTTTCATGCATTAAAATAACAGTGTACGCTGTCGAATTCAGTCTACAAATAAATTTACAAGCTATACATGTAGTATCTCATATAGAGGAAACTGAGGAATGATATGTCTGGAACAGTGTAGTAATAGCAACTTTGTACACTTTACTGACATACATGTATTACAAACAAGTGCAAATCAGCTGGGGTAATCCTGTCCAAAGCAATAACCTGTTCCTCATAAGTTTTATATATTGTTTCGTTCGGAAGGTATGCAGTTTTAATTAAAAACGAAAGTGTTAAAGAAACAAATGGGAAAAATCGAATTTTGCCAATATTTAAATTTACAATTTTCCATTATTATAAACAGCATAAAACAAGGCATACAACTGTGACTCAATTAGTGTGACCAAAAAAGTTACCGAAATATTTTTCAAAACTGGCTACATGCTGGTTCATTGAAGTTTCCAAGGTGCACTTAATTTGAAAACAAATTAATCAGCCAAACAATGCTTATATCCTGTGAAATGTCAATGACTCAATGACCTTTTTCAAAGCTGTGAGTTTGATGGAGGCTTATATAAAGTAAATAAGGAGAAACCCAAATAATTTTTTTACGTTTGACAAAAATATCGCAATTTATGATTCAAATATACAATCGATACAATTACTTGCGGCACATAACAGTTAAACATTTGTGAATGTTGCAAAACTAAACATTTGTAATTTGTGGACGTTTTACAAACGAATCACTACAACTTACAAGAATCCATTAATAACATAACTAGTAAAATCACAAATTTGGTGTAGAAATTTTCAATCCAGCCTTGTTATATTTGTTCTTCCTCTGCCAAATTCAGTGACGCCATTTATGAGCTTCCCCGACACATGCACAAGCTAGATATTTGCACGTTGATGTCAGTCATATGAAACTCCTTGGCTGCTGTCTGGTCACATCTAGCTTGTGCACTTGAAACGAGTACTATGCCAAGTGTAAGAGATGTCATGTTCATGTAGTGGTTTGTCAATCTGGAAATTGGTCGTTTCGGTCTTTAAGAGTTGGTCACGTGGAAAGTAATACGAGTTGACACTAAGCCTCCTGGCTTGCCAAGAATGTGATAAAAAGCAAAAGCGTACAACTTGCTCCCTTTATACAGTAGGTCTATGTCTCTCTCCTTTTATACATGTATGCACACACGCAAGAATATACGAAAACGATTTGCCGATTTAAAGGTGGCGAACATCAGAAAAATGATGCTTTTTGACACGCTGACGTATCCTGGCGGACATAGCAAAAATACACCCTTTTGACAACCAGTTTGATACCAGCTGCTTAGCATGTCCGCGATGAAAAGCGCCTGGTAATTTTCAGTGATTAAGTACCAGTGGACTCAGCCAGACATGTTGAAAAAATTATGCTTAAGCCAGCAAATAGGAAAATTTTATCTGAATTTCATAGTCTGAACTGCAAAATCTCCTCTTCAAATTTGGAAATTTCCTTATACAGTTAACAGAATTAAATCAAAGCAACTGTGCATTTTTCAAACAATTACAATTAGACTGTATATATTATACTACGAATCAATTATTTGTTAAAAATAGCATACGACTTTCTCTCCACGGCGATACCCTGAGTATATTTCTTTGGTGAAGACAAAAAAAAATGCAAAACACAATCTCAATAAAAGGTGAAACTGGTGACAAGTTTAAAACCAAATTATATTGGGATATGTGTACAATCAATCACAATTTGTAACTACATATACAGTGCACACATATTTTAAAATAATAACAAACATTGCAATAAGGCATATTGTTTGGAAGGACTTTTAGAACAGTGTTTCCCATCCATGTTAGCCCTGTGGACCGGTAAAAATAGGAAATATATTTGGCAGACTACTAAAGAAGAAATACAATAAATTATTTACATACTTTTTGGTGCTACTTTCAAAATCTAATAAAATAAAATGAATTAATTCTATAGTTATTCATAATAATAAACCGAGCAGACATCTGAGCGTCTTAGCAGATTGGCAGGAAATTTCTGCGGATATTGTTTTAGACCACATCCCTGAAAATAGAAATATTTCTAAAATCTCAGAGTATATTAGGGGTACCGTTCTCAACTATTCTGACAGAAGCTGTATGAATGGCACTTCAGCAGTCGTGAAATAAATTGTAAAAATTGATACGATAACTAGTACATGTACACTGTACATTAGAAGATAGCAACACCTAGACTGCATAAGTGGGTGGGGCAAAGGAGTGAATTTTCCACCCAGTTTTATGGCAGGGGGACGGACGAAGGCCGCCATTTTACTTTTAATGTTTTTTTTTTGGTTCTGAGTTACGAAAACATTTCAAAATGTTTTACATTTATGCTAAGACATGATCAATTTTGCCAGTTTGTACTCGGTAACTGTAAAACATTTTAAAAATTTATCATCAGAATAACTAATAACTTTTCAAGGTATCAAAACAACTGCCCCTGACACAGGCAAAGTCAATGTTAAAATTGACCTATGTTTATGTTATCCACAATTTTGCAAAATCGACACAGAAAATATTTAACATTTTACGAAATTTACAATTATAATCTGGAAAACGAAAAATCAACATTAACATATGAAATTTTTTCCAAAAACGCTTTCAGAAAATGTCAACCATTTTGTAAATTTGTCCTTGGAAAAAAATTAGAAGTTTTGTACATCTACCATTGAATACAATTCACAATTATTTAATTTTTTAATAGAAAAAGGAAGGCTGAAAATCTTGCAAATATGTATTATGAAATAATTTCAAAATGTTGCAAATTTGTGCTCAATGAATGGTTGCAATGAATTAATTAATTTTCACACACGTAAAAATCCGAAATTGTCATAGCTTTAAAAACTTGGTTTTATTACACTCACCTGGGCAAAGAAGAAATAGTGTGAATGGTTGGGGCTGAAATGGTTTATTGATACCATCAACTGTACCTGGGGCCTGGAAGTGATTTGGAATTTCAGCTTATTTGCAACATTCAAAAGTCTATGTTTGTGGTTTCTGGTTGTGTTGATTTTTAATAGAAAAATGGCATCAATCATAACCACGCATGCATGAATGATGCATTACTCAGGCTCGATGATAATGATTACACTGTGCTATGATGAAAATGCTTACGATGAAAATATCATGCACATAAGTCACATTCAGAGTGCTTTACATAATTATTTAAAACCTCTGCGTCCATTTAGAGATGTGCGCGAAATGGATGTTGATGCGGCATTTCAAACATTTTCGACCATCATTACATATGTGAAGAATCAAAACGAACCATATCTATGATTTTGGGTAAGTTTCACTTTCAGTTCATTCTGGTGCTGTCAATATTTTGTGTACTCTACCACAATCTGTACCTAGGGCCTGAAAGTGATTTTGCATTTGATCTCATTTGCAACATTCAAAACTGTTTGTGATTTCTGGTTGCGCTGATTTTTAATAGCAAACGGCATCGGTCAATACCACACATACACTGGTCAGGCTCGATGATGATAATTACACTGTGCTATCTGTTAATTATGTTGGATTTTTACATAAAATCCATAGTATCTATGCCCATGATGAAAATGGCATGCGCATAGGTCACATTCGGAGTGTTTTAGGTAATTATTTAAAACTTCTGCATCCATTTGGAGATTGCATGAAATGGATGTTGATGCTGCACTTTAAGCATTAGACCATCATTACACCTGTGATAAATCGAAACAGGCCAAATTTATGATTTTGGATAAGTTTCACACATAAACTATCACTTTCAATTTATCCTGATGCTGTCCATATTTCATATACTCTACCAAAATCGTTATTGCTGGTAGTGGTGTTTTAATTAAAAGCATGCATGCATAATACGTGCATAGCATATTATTTTTTTGCCAAACCAACCAAACAACCTCAATGAATAATATGATTTTTTTTATATTTAAAAACTATGATAGCTACCACAATTATAAAAAAACTATTTTGAAAAGAAGAAAGACCAATGTGTCTGCCAAAATAATGAACAAGTTAAAATGATGCAATAGCAAGTAGCACGAGCGACCACCATTTTGTACTAAAATCGGCAAATGCTGACATTCTAAAATTAGTATATCTTGGCTCTGCAATGTGAAAGAACTGTATGTGTGGTGTCATTACTTGTTCTTTAATTATCTGGATAATTTAGGTTTTTTGAACTGTTCAGAATATGGTTAACTAATTCATATATTTATCTTCACAAATAAGCTTCAAGAAGTTGGTGTGCATTGGGATAACACTCCACTGTTGGGAGTGGGATGTGGACGACGTTGGTGTTTTTAACCCAGATGAATTTCATGCTATCATCATTTAACGTAATTTAAATTCATTAAAATATATTTATGAACAGAAATGTTAATGATATGATAATCTCATCAGCTAACGTTACCAGACCACAAACTGGAATTAATGGGTTATAAATAAAGCAATCACCTGGCCTTCATTAGTGACCTTGTTTTTTCTCTTAATTAAAAGTTGAGATAATCGATAAAACATAAGATTCATGACACAACCCAACAAATGTGGAAAGCAGACCACCTAAGGGGGGCATATAACCATGCTGATAACGAATAAGTTCAACTTTTAACAAAACTTAGGTAAGCACCTAAAAATAAGGAAACCCAGAAAATTGTTTGATTTTTTAATAGTGATGAAACCATGACAACCGGATGACTACAAAGCAGCAGATGAGTCACTGTAAGTTACCGCATTAGGAAGAACTGGGGCCCACGAGACCAAGGATTCTGCGAACTACAACTAGAGCAGCTCAACCCTTTTATTGCCTGCAATAAAAGGGCACCTAGACCCTTACCAGGGACTTTTTCCTGGATCGAGCACATCATGCATGCAACAAACAACTCTGCTGATTGGATTTTACAAGACACATGCACACCAAATACAGAATAAAAGAGCCAATATTTTCTGCAGAGACACACACTCTTGGAGGTAAAGAATAAGTCACACTACTGCTTAAAATTACTATCTTTACGCATGGTGGTAATATGAATCGTTTGTTTGGGGGGAACCATGGGGGAAATCTAGGATTTAGGGATTGAGATAATTTTTCCAATGATTTTTCCAGTGATATTTCATGCTATTTATTATCATTTTGTGGGTACTAAAAGTAAATAAGTATAATTAACATCAATTGTTTGATTAATCATTTGTGGGGCACGGAACCAAAGAAGGGATATGAGATATATCCCTTTTGGCAATCGCTCCCATTTGATTTGGGTGCCCTGCTATGCAGTGAGACCTATGAAGATTTTTGCACTGTCACATTGGTGTCAGAAGTAGGGTGCTTTTTTAAATATAGAATACCATTTTCAAAGATGTTAACAAATAACTTGCAAAATCATGCATACAGTTAACTGAAGAGAGGGGGGCAATCATTGTAAACGAAAAATCATAAATACATAATGTTGTTAAATTGAAATTAGAAATTTAAATTAAAGAAAAATATACTTAGGGTCACATGTAAAAAATAACTTACATAATGAATAGGATAGGTTAGGTTAAATAATGGTATGTTAAACTAACAGACAACATGATGTAAGAGACCGCCATATTAATGCACTTCTTACAGTGGTCCCTGATCAGATCTTCTTTGGGGCGTCTTGCACTGCAGTAAAGGGGATGTTGATGTTTAAGTGTATTAATATTAAAAAATAAAATACGCTGTTGCCTACAATAAGGCAGAACTAGAGTGGTTAGATAGGTAAACCTTTTGTTGTTTTAATATTCTTTTAGCAAGCAATGCATCCTTTAACATGCGATGGGTTAAAGTTTTACTTAAGCAACTCGAGGTGGCGCAGCAACCCTGTTTTCCTCTTGAACATTAAAGTGCCGACACGGAGTCGGTCTACGGTATTATGCTGTGGTATAAGCTATAGTATATTCATTTCGACAAAATAATGTTTTTGCATAGGGATGTTTTAGACTAGACTAATTAACATCCTAAGTCTAAATTTGTTTCCCAACTGGCCACTTTTTCAGTTAAGGCAGGTATCCGCTAACGAAACAGTGTTTCAAAACTGTTTCGGAACAAGGTATCATGGCATGTTTCGCCGATCACTCTTACTACCGGTATTTCAAAGGATGTTTCCTAAACACATTCAACGGTGCTTCAACCAAGGCAGCAAAATGTGTGGTGACGTCAGCTTTTTTTGTTTGATAACTCATCACTACTTTCAATATCAATTTACCCCAACACGTGCTGCGTGCAGATTCATCAGGTGTGTATGTTTTTTATGTATTGTTATTATAAAATTATTGTGAGAACAAAATTATTGATATAATATGAGTTCAAGGCGTATTCTAGCGGTGTCATGCCTCGAAAATAACGAATAGGCCCATACAGTCGTCATAATTATGACCAGAATATGAGTTGATAGTTCCTTTCAAAATTTATGAATTTTAGCCACAAAAATAAAGTACAGACTGGTGATGACTTGTCATAGGCCTATACTCGTCATTTTCGAGGCATGTATGTGCCCCCAATGTCACGACTAGAATACATCTTGACCTCGTATTATATCAATAATTTTGTTTACACATACATTTATAATAGCAATACATATAAAACATACACACCTGATCGATCTGCACGCAGCACTTTTTAAGGTGATCACACCACTTCCGTTCAAAACTTGGTTTCCGCCATCTTGTTTCACATAAATTGTTATATCGGAAACATTTTCATGAAACCTTGTTGCTAAACAGTGTTTCGCAACAGCCAGTTTCAAAACAATGTTTCATTGGTGGATACCCGCCGTTAGGTTTGCAATCTTTTTTCCACCACATTTTTGACTATGTCACTTTCGGCTTGAATCCTGAAAAGACGAGTTTGTTGATTTTTGGTGCGTCAAATTTGACACCCGCAATGCTCACCAACAAGTGCAAATGGATTTAGGGCTGAAAAAATTCGAATAAAGTCACTCTTACAGCTGCGTCGTGCTAAAATATGGAAGTGTTTGTTTAAAAAAAAGTCCAAATGACGAATGTGTTATTCTGTCGACGTACTTCTAAAAAAGTTGCTTTTTGCTTAAATCTTCTGGATAGCGTGCCAAAAAATTCAAAAGCTGCCGCAGCCCACAATTTAGTTCGAGTATTATGACATTTTGAATTTACTTTAGCAATGGCACTGACAAGAGATCCGTTAAAAAACGATTGCGAGGAAAATATTGCCAACAGGTGTATAAGAGTGACATTTTTTCGGGGGACAGAGTTTAAAATCGCAGTTCTTGTCCTCCCACAAATGATTAAAAAAAGCCAACATTTGAGACATTTTCACTCATATTATGTATAGTAACAGGTGTAATGAGCTAATTTATAGCTGGGGCGAGTAATGTGGAGTAAAGCGAAGAGTGATTTGTTGAAGGACCTTCAATTTATGAAAAGTTATGGCCAACGAAACTGACATCAGATATAAATACACGTTAGTGACGCTTTTATTAGACATGTACTAAGGTACAAACATGTATACCGCAATATGCAGCATCGTGCCATTTTCAAATCTTCTGGATGACAGCAGTAAAGATAAAAAATATTAACAATTCATAATAAATCATAAACGCAGCGAGATTTTCTCGGATTTTATGATTTATCGTGTTTGGGGTTCGAAAAAACGTTAAGTCCATCACACGTTTTTGCTTGCTATTTCTCCGTGTATTTTGAAATATTATCTTCGGAAATATGTTTTCAGAATATATTTCCAGAATAGAAAATGATCCTATTCTGTCAATGATTCTGAGTAAGTTATATCTGAAAAGAATTTCTGATCTTCGTATATAGGTTTTTTTAATCATGCACAAAATTTTCTTTTTGTTGGATAACCAATCAGGAAAAACATACCTCAAAAAGATTGAATAAAAGCAATGCTGTCGAGTTAGTTTACCCACATTTCTCTTTGAAACAGTGCTGTCATATATATACTAAATATGCTGTAGGGATATTTTCTGAAAGTATCGTTCTATGTGTGCGGCAACAGGAAAGTGTTTCAGTTGAAATAACTTTCCTGTAATTTCTCGCAATTTATTTCCAGATATAACTTTTCTCGAGTGCGAAGGCTTTTCTCGTGTGTGTTAAACCCTCGACAGTGTGAGCAACAATTTCTTAAATTTATAGTTTCACGAATTGTAGACCGGCATAACATCTTTTGTAGGAATATCATCGCCATATACTGTACATATATTTTTCAATTTCGTTTTCAGTGTTCGTTTATCATAATAGTATTTACAACTTATTTTGTAAATTTAATAAAAATTAAACGATAATCATAAACTTTATACATTTTTTGATTGAGTACCGAAAAGGCTCCAATTCCTCGCCAGCAAATTTTAATAGGTTTGTCACATTCGTTCAGCCATAATTCATCTTCTTGTACGTGTCATTATAATTACATATTATATTTTCAGACAAGCTACGGCACAAGATTAAACCTGAGAGTAAAAAAAAAATATTAATTCTACATGGTAGCGCTCCCAGATATTTATTAAGATGCGCCGTAATATAATGCCAAAGTGCCTTTGCAAGTTTGCCTCACAATCTTTCGTGAAATTGCATTCAATTTATGGCATTAATTTTCAAATTATGACTGTAGTAATTTAGCTTTTACATAATATAGGGGGATCTATTGAACAGTGAAGCCAATTATGCGCAGGCATGTAAAATAATTAGCTTAATTCATCTTATAGAAAAATGAAATTGCTTTTGAAGGAGAAAGGTTCAAGAGACATAATAGAAATAGCGCCACAAAAACATTGCATGCTCTCATGTCTGTCAAAAGCTGTGCAGGCTGCAGAACCTTCATGTTATGCAAAACTGACCAAGATAAATTAGTGGTATTTATGAAGAAAATATAAAATTTGTAGGTTTTCCTTACAGAAATTCTCACTTTCCAGGATGTTTAGCTTTCTTTTAAGAGGTTCAAAATTTGTTCTTTTAAAATTAAACCGTGGTTCGTATCAGAAGAAGTCAGCCAAACTATAATTATGAAATCCTACACTCTAAGAAATAATGGTGAAATTGGGTGTTTTGTAACACCCAAAGGTATTTGCTAGTCTCTTTTGAGGTATTT
>JAQGAO010002153.1:0-20762 GCA_034697705.1 Ommatoiulus sabulosus | reverse complement strand
GGGAAATTTAGGAATTCATCGGGAAATGAAGCGACTAGGGTTAGCCACAGCAACGCGTGGCCGGGCACAGCTAGTTTTAATATAATATCGAAATATTAACACTAAATTACAGAATAAAAATGTTATGATCATATTTTTGCAATTTTAAGTATTTTCAGTCAAATAGTTAAATAATTCTAAAACGGGAAGTAATATATTTTCATTAGTGAAAAGTTGTGTTTATCTGTTCCTAGATGGCAGTAGTGTTTTCTTGCCACTGTCAGTGGATACAGTTTGCAGGCCGCCGATTTTTGAACTGTTTATTCGAAAGCAGTTCGGAGGCTGGATTGTTGAATTTCTTCTTCACTCTTTGCTCTTGCCCAATTCGAGACATTCCATCATGTCAACTAAAATGTAAGCACCTGACGAAAGTAATTTAATCAAGCTTATCTATTAGCAATGTTTAATTCCAAAGTTGTATTAGAAAATGAAGATACATGTCTCAGTACAAGAAATAACAAGTTTCACATTGAAAACGTGTATGAAAGTTAGAATGGTGGAAATGGTTATTAGCATTGCGAAAATGAAAGGAATAACTATAGTTGCTCACAGGTATAAAATATCAAAAAGTATTTTTGTCACCAGCTATGCGACCGCAATGTATTTGCAGTAATGCCACTTAAAACACCTTTATGCCAGTTACACTAAGCATACATTTGATTGCACGTTATGACAAATGTTTCACAAATTATGTTTGCTCTCTCGAAAAAAGCTTAGCAATTTATGCATGGCAAATAGTCATTAACAAAGAACTGTCCGTATATGTTCTGGAAATTAACAGGATTTTCATTACAGCTTTAGTCTGCTAATTAAGTTAATCTTGATAGGAAATTGAAATGATAATAATTTTCTAGAAAAAGCATTTTGTGCGCCTTTTGTATTTTGGCAAAAATCCCAGAGTTGGCAAGTTTCAATTTTATCTTGTGGTCTAAATTGGCTCACTCTATTTTTTTATTGAAAAATTCATATATTGTTGTCAAATACATGTGCAACTAGTCAATGAATGTTCAATTGGTCTGCACAAATGTGAAAATATTTTTAATCGTTGAATTAGAGAAGGTAAATTCCAATTTTGAGCACAGGTTCCAATAATGGAATCGCGACAAATGCCTTGAAATTGACCAGATGGGCATGAAAAATGGAACCAGCACTTTTTCATTACTACCTTTCAATGCTTTTGGTGAATTCACGCAATCCTTCAAATATCATTCAAAAGATGTACAGTACATCTATTTATAATTATTTTGGTTCTTTTTTTTTTTTTTTTCATTATACTTAATGTGCAGGCCGACACAGGTATTCAATTGTAATGTTCCAGCCATATAAAGAAATACAGTGGAAAACTATTTTGCAATCATGCTAGTTAGCGTGGTTTATTTAAATTGTCTACAATAGCACATGATTCGGAATGACACGATACGACTCGATAAGATCGAAATATTGGCGTGGCTTTACTTGTATTTCTATGTCATTGCCACCGTGGGTGTCGCTGCGAAAGATTAACGCTGAGTTAAAGTATCGAGTCGGCATAATGGTATTCCGTATACTGTGCTCCTATATAGCTCTATGTTGACACGTTCTATCCTCACGTGAATGCCATTCTTTTATTCTTTTTCCTGTCACCCCTAGGATCATAACTGGTAATCTGGTATGGTGTGTTATTAAATAACATGTAAACTTATCAAACAGACGGTTGTAATATGCAAATGTAATACATGTGGGCGGAATTAAGGTCTGGGGAATGGAAGCCAAGGGTGTTATTAGTCTAGCCAGTGCAAAATTTTTCATTTAAAAAATAAAACTTCTCAATGGTATGAAAAACCATGTCCAAGTGGTTGGACGTGTGAACGAGGCTTGTGATCTGCAACCATGCAGTGATTTTATTAAATTCTCAATTGTTCCGCGCGACTGCGCCTCTATTAGGAACTTGCTTGCAAAATGGGGAATATAACGAAAGCTGTGGTTGAGGTATTCAGTATTTAAAACTTATAAATGGGAAACTTCCACTCTTTTTGAAGACCATCATGTTACAAGTTGTCTTAGCCATGCAACAACATTATCGGCAATGATCTTAAGCTTTACGCATAAATTATTACAAGAAATTCCATGTGTCATATGGCGAATAAGGCCGGGTTGAATGCACGCTTCAACCACAATTTTCATATTCCCCATTTTATGGAAACAAGCCCCTGATGATGGCACCGACATGCTGAAATGTTGAGCATTTAAGAAAATCACTGATTGAGGATTACAAGTCTCGTTCACTATATTACAGTAT
This sequence comes from Ommatoiulus sabulosus, assembly GCA_034697705.1. NCBI lineage: Eukaryota > Metazoa > Arthropoda > Diplopoda > Julida > Julidae > Ommatoiulus > Ommatoiulus sabulosus. Next base: position 18,445 of record JAQGAO010002153.1, on the reverse strand, counting down.
GTTTGATTGATACAACAAGACAAATACGAATGTTTTCACTTGTCAGTGTACACGTGATTGAATTCAGTTATTATGGAGGTGCTTTACTAGCAGTTCTGTCAATTTATAATGGACTCCTAGAAATCAAATAAGTAATGCCTTTGATATACATTAGTTTACTTTTGCAATCCCTGAAAAGACTTACAGTATACATACTTTTCGATGATTTCTATAACAAAACAGTTTATCGCAGCAGTCAACAGCGGAATTAAAAGGAATTGCAACGAAATGCTCACAGTAGCAAACACAAAGGGGATAAAAGATATAATTGATGATTTGAATCGCTCTGTCAATACTTATAAAGGGTTTAAGTATTAAAAACTTAATCATGCGAAAAATCGGATGAAATCAACACAACATGAAATCGAAATTAATGACCAACTGTGTATCCGTTAATTTTATCTGATCAAACCAACCTTTAAATATTAACACAGTGTTACAATTGTGATTATGCTTGTGATGTGATCATGTGAAGCATCAACAGTAGACTAATACGAGCGCAAATGGATCCCTAATGATTAAGAGCTAAATGCAATGGACTAGTTAGCGCGGTTAAAATCTAGCTGATGAATTGATGAGTACTTCATGATAACGGTAAATATTACCAACTATTTTAAAATCGTAACAATCGTAAGAATGGGTATTTGAAAAAGAGTGGTGACATCACAGTGAGCAAAATGGCTTTGAAAAATGCTAGAAAATAACCCAATATTTTACCTAATCATGCTATTAGTATGGACATTTTGCGTGTATCCTAGTATTTTAAAATATATTTCAAATGAGTAAACAATAATTGCTAATTATCTGGCGCTTGACAGTATTCACCAGCTTTAAACATAATCACTTGAAGAGAGTCATGTTTTTGATTTTTTAATAAAATCTCCGTTTTCCAATTTAATTAATTTGTTTGACTATACTCTGTATATTTAGCTTAATTCTGAATGACCCCTATAACAAAAAAGAACTAATTATTCCTTTATTATCATTACAATTGAACAGAAAAAAACCAATTTACGTGATGAAATGTTTTTTTTCGAATATGCCTGTCTGAATAAGAGCGTATTCCGTATATTTTGTGAATATTATGCTTGAATATTTTGAAAATCGTTCCTCTTTTGGGATGATGAATTTGGTAGTTAATGTATGGTGGAATGAAATAAGGATTTAATGAGGCTGAAAATGTGGATTCCTCCTATGGGAGGTACGATTATACGGATACATGCACGGTATTGTGGGGAAATCTGATAGGCACTGGACTTTTTACCAATTTGTTTTTTCTGTTAAGCATTACTGTACTTTACTTGTTCACTTGATGGGTGTGGTTCATATAGATTATAGAATATTCTTTGAGTGAATTATCACGAGGAGTATCATGGGTATATAATGCAAGGTCATTGGAAAAAGGAGAAACAAATGATGTCCACCAACATTGTGACACAGTGACAAACACTGCATAAATAGAACAACCCTGTCTAGATATGCTGCTGTCATTCTATCATTCATTAGCTTGTGATATCACACTCAAGCGACTCAATGAATGTTTCATATTCCGTATACCAATTTTTTAATGTGGTACGCCCCAAAACTGACATTTCCTGTGAAATCTTTGTAGAAATAGTGAAGTTACAAATCTCATGGAAGGAAATGAGACCATTCTAAAAGTATATTTGCAACTAGTTATTTTTATGAATGCAGGATTGGGGTTGTTGACATTTTTGAAAGATTCTTAAAATGAAAATACATTGTAGTACACTGTATAATAATTCATCAACTAGCTCCAATCAAAATTCGAATGACAAAATAGTGAAGGATACCATTTATTTTATAATGGTCTTGAATTCTGCTCAAAGCACTGCTTTATAATTGGAATATAATCGGTATATGGAATGTCATATATTATTAATAAATCATAGACACCGTGTTTTCAGACCACTGTTTTTACTTTAATTAATGAATAGTTTTAGTCAAAACTTTGGAAAGATTCACGCATTATATTATTGTTAATGCTCAAAAAATTGAGCATGGCGCAAATAATGCGTAAACATCCCATGCATTACAAAAGGGCTTGCATTAACGAGAGTGTTTTGAATGACGTTAGAAATTGAAATTTAGATCATAGGATATTGCTTATCACTTAATGAACAGCTCGCCTGAGGCAGAGAACAGTGTTTCTGCGTATATGAAAGCACAAAACCGTGTATCACTAATGAATTGACGCTGCTATAAATATATAGTTCTAAATATAGAATGATGTAAATATTTAGGAAGGTTTTACAATATTAGGCCAAACACAACATCTATTCTACCATATCCACAGTCAACAAAGCAAACGTGTCTTATAAGGGAGCTCGATTTGTTGTCATTCTAATGTTTAAACTGGTTAACTTACTGCCCTTCTGATATACCTGATAAAATGAGGCGAAACTACTGAACATCCTTTTTCAAGCAATTAGGAGTGGCAGCTTTACTTTGAGATGTACTCGTAATTCGCCTCAATTGACACACGAGCAGATACATTTTCCTTGTATATGCTTTTAAAATGTGCGTTTTAACAACTAGCGTATTATTCTAATGTTCTGTGAACATCTTCTATGAAACTAGAAGCCTCTGAGAATTGTTCCTAGTCATTTTTTTCCAGATATAGGAATGAACATTCATATGGCACTTATAAACCCATACATACAGTACACAAAAGACATAACATGACTGAAACTGGCGCTAGTTGCTTTTGAACTCGGAAACGCTAAAATAACATTGTAAAGATTAACAAGCTAGAGAGTAAATCACAGATAATTAGAAGTTGTAAAGTTCGGAAAATCAATTAACACGACCAGACGTGCAACAACATTAATCTACTGAGCAGTTCAATTAACACGTTCATATTACTGAAGAATTGATAATAATTTCTTAGACAGTCGTATTTTTAGCATAGTTTGACGCCTTAAAACAAATATTTCTCCCTTAAAACATATTTAGACCTGTATTGATATAGAGGCAAATACAGTATGCCCGAGGGGCTTACGGAATGTTCAGAATATTTCATACCTAAGACTTTTTGGAATTGTTCAACTGTTTTCTGGAATCGTAGTCGATCGTTTTATGAAAAATTCTACATATAAATGTAGTTATTTCTTATAATTATAGGAATCTTTTAACATCTATAAGGTTTCTACAAGCACGTTTTCGTGCAATTGAGCCTTAATTATCTGACAATGGCAGAGGCGGCAAAATGTACTATCTAAAAGGAAAAGGCGCCATATATTAAGTAAATATTTGCGAAGTTAACTATAATGTTAAATTTGTAGAAAGCCTAATATAATTTTAATTGAACAAACACAAGAGACGGGAACTAAGAACATACAGTATGTGCGGGTATATGATTTTGCAAAATGTTATCCGTCTCACATTATTAAGTATGTAAACTGATCTAACACGCAGGTATCACACATTAAAAATAGTATAGCTGCCATTTTTAACCGCCATTTCCACCAACCATAATTTACTTTAACCTAAGGTTAAAGATGCAAGCTCGCAAGTCAAAAAGCGGGTTGGTGAATACGGCCTAATATAAGAGGTAAAAATGGACCAGACGAGGCTGTACGGCAAGTACAACACGAAGGAACGACAATGCAAATGACACAAATTTCAGAATTTCGATGTAATTTGAACAAAAAAAATATATTTTAAAATTTTGATGACTTTCGATAAGCTATAAGAAATATCTTTAATTGCGTATTAACTGGCATGCCAACATTATGTTCCGTAGATGGTGTAAATGTTTATGCTAATGCTATCTAATAGTCCATCTTACCATAGTCAAGTTCGAACGGGATATGAGTAAAATCAGTGTTATGCAATCGCAATTGCTCATCTGGTCCACTACTAAAAACATCAAAATTGGTGCTTAAATTACCTCTTATATAATTGTTTTCAAGACCAATGATAGTGTTACATGTATACGTGATGCCTGAAAATGCGCCCTCAAAACCAGATAGCATACAGTAAGTTCTCCACCTGCAATGATATACACTAAGTTTGAGCACAGACTACATAGTTTTTAAAACGGTGGCTTTCAAGCAATATTTACAGATGCGAATATTTGAATTGGCTATGACATAATGCACATCTCAGACATTGTAATTGAAAAATACGTACTATAAGATCTTATGAGGACATCGAATAACAATTGGTTTCTTTAACAAATCAGACCTGAACTCGTTATTTGTAACGGAGATAATAACAACATCAGAATAACAACGCTTTTGAAAACCACATTGGGCTTAAACAGATATTGGCGGATTTTCCTATCACCATGATGACGTAACACGTTGCTGCTCCAATAATCCCGCTTCAAACACATTTTATCACGAAAACGAAGCATAATATATGCTACATATGAATCCAAGAATTCCATTGACTGAATAATAATCGAAAAGTTACTGTTTACTAGATTATATAGGTGAATATTCGGTTAACAGTATGCATTTGGACATATTAATCCATGTATTTATTGGTGTCTTTACCACTTCTCTCAATTTACCGATATCTGAACAGGACTCCCATTTCTTCTTACGACGCAATTTTTTTCTACGAGGTTTATCTTCTGCCCACTTTTTATGATTTAATGATTTACTATGATTACCAAAGCAGGTAAATTATATAATGTGATGGATAACAATGCTCTGAATAACAAGGTCATTAATGCATTACTGCTCAAATAGTCTTCACAGAAAATTCCGTATTTGGGGATATTTCTATATCATGCAAAATACTGCAGGATTCGGGTATTGCAGCGTTGATGAACTAGCAACAAAATTTGCCAATTTTTTTAGGTACGCCTGCTAAAAGCAGATTATGCTTATAATTTCTGCATAAATTATTTTGGCACGATTACTACATGTATATACTCCCTGAACGACAGTAAATGTGAGTAATAAAAGGCTATGTATGGCAGTTACAAAATCAGGGTCAACTTCAAAACCTTATTTTAGGAAGTAGAGATAATCGTTATAATTAAAACTTTAAAGAGTTCATTTCCTATGTTAATAAATTCCTTTTTTCTGTTTTCGCTTTATTCACATTGTTCTGAATATGGTAGCCTACTTGGCTACTTTTCGAAGGTGGTGGTGTTTTCATTTTTAAGAGTCAAAACGAAATGTTTGGTAATACCTTGTCCTGCTTTAGAGGCGTACTTAAAAAAACTGTCTGTTTCTTATGTAAGCCTCCTAAATAAAAATGTACTGCATAGAAAATATTAATTTATGATATAGAAATCTAGGAAATATATTTTAAACATAATATTAAAAGAGAAGATTGCGAAGTGCATACGGATATCATGCAAAACGTTGACATATTTAAAAAAAACTGAAACGTAACAATAAAAACAATGATATAAAAATATAACAAGCAGCATTTTGCTAATTAGCGGGAAAATAATAATTTATTATGAAAAAAAAATGAACGATAAAGGAAACTAAAAGTGATGCATTATAAATGATGGGACTAAAACATCATCATTGTACAAATTGTGCGATTTCATAATATAACAGAAATTTGGTATGAACAGAACATATATGATACAATAACTAAAATATAGAAAATCATGCGTACAAAAAGTGCAAAAAGTAATAATTTTAGAGGTCACTTTCTCGCGTAAATTAATCATGAATCTATGAGATCAGTGGCAATGCAGACCAGACCACATGAATTGCCCTTGTTAGGAAGGCATTTTTATAACTCATGGAATAATTGCAACGTTTATGAATATATGTAAGGACTGAAAAATGAATGCATCAAAAATTCTTGGCAGTGAAATTGTAACATGCTATACAGTATATCGGTGGGTTTAAACAACGCCAATTACATGTGCATAAGGAAGGTTGACCACATTTTGCTTCTACGTATTCAATTTGCTATTATTATTCCTTTAGGGAAACATAATTGGCATATTAAAATATGATAGTTTTAAAGTATAATAAGCACATATCGCAGATTTCAAATTGTAGGTATGCTGTAAATTTGTGACCATTAAAAAAATGTAAACTAAACTACGTATGTAGCTGCATTAATGGTATCGTAACATTGAGATAACGTGCGAGATACTTGCAAAATGAGACATACACCTGTTAATTTTTGGTACAAAACTGATTGACAGCATAATGCTGACCACTAAATAACAGATAGAAAATGACATAGTGGCGAACTTGTAAATTGTCAGATTTTCAAATTTTTGTTCATGAATATTGAAAAACCGGTTATCCGAAATTTAGAACAATTGTATAAAATGTTTGATTAAATGAATGTCTCCTCGCATAATTATTGTCGGACCCAATAACGCTGACAATTGCAGACCACTATTTTGAACATATAGCCTCAATCGATTTTAACCATTACACTTTTATCATATCTAAGATTTTCATTCTTGAACTATTTTAACGAATGTATTATTTCGCCGTATGTAGTGGAAAAACATTTGAGAAATGCAATTAAGAATCATCGACGGAAAATTTGCAGCTTTACATGTTTTTTAAGTAAGGAATTTCCAACCAAAATCTGGACAATTTCCTTTTTAGTTATTCCCTAAGCATCAATCCATTTCATAGAGTTGAGCCTGCTTTGACGTTAGAATTTTCCTAAGGCCTTACAAACTAGCGTAGATCGGCCATTAAGAAAAAAGGAGATTTTAAAAAGATAATAAAAAACGTCCAATTCGAGGTAAGAGCAAATCCTAGCCTATTTACCTTTCTACAGGTAAAAACAAACGGATACAAAGTGTAAAAAGTGCAAAGAAAAATGAAATGGCGTTAGATGAAATCTTGAAATTCTCGATCAAGCTGGACGAAAAGTGACGCAATGGTGGAATTAGCAGGGCGTTACGGTAGACTTTGACGCGTATTAAGCTGGATTTGAAATGGGGATGTGAGCCACCTCTTCCGGTGAACGTTTGACAAGTAGCTTTCTCGAGATGATCTCTCCAACGTGATAAGTAGTTCACCTAGGTAATCTAGCTTCTAGGGGCACTCAGATTCTCGGTTTGTAAGACAAAGTGACTGGGACGGCCTGGGCCTCGGATTCGGGGCAGTCCAGTTCGGGAACACTCTTGGTGGACTGCGCCCTGGAAGGAGAGGATGCGGCCTGAGCTACGAGAACACTTCCTGGAGCGGATCCTCGGCGGGGGCTGCCACTCTTCTCGTGATGGAGGACCTCCACCGAGACCGCTTTGCTCCCGTTCTCCTTGTCCTTTTTACTCTTGCTGGAACTCCTTCGCAGCAGCCGTTTGTCTTTGCTGGATGTCCTTCTGACCGGCTGCTTGGCACCGTTTTCCCGGCCATTGGAGCCATGGTGGTTGCCGTTGCTGCCGAAACTTTCGCTTCTCAACACTTTACTGCCACTGTCTTCGAACTCAATGGGCACAACGTAGATGCGGGTGGGCGTGGGCGACGAGAGGAACCACTCTGAGCGGGTGCGCATGCGGGCCGTTTGACGTTCGTGCACCTGTGGAAGGTAGGACAAGCTCTTAGTGCTCTCCGCGTAACGATTAATGGCCTTCAGCTCGTCCAAAGTGATCCTATGGCTGTGGGAGGAAGACGACGAAGAGGAAGAAGAAGAAGAAGAAGTCCCCTGAAACCGTACAACCGCGGTGTCAGCAATCAGGATGTGGCAGTGATTAAGCGAAAGAAAGAGGAAATGTGAAGCGGAAACGATAAGGTGAAAAAAAAAGCGGTTAATTCCTAGCAAAAATCCAGAAGTTCTTAGAAGCGATAGGGATTCAGATTCAACGCTTATCCAGGATTAGAGAGGATGGACATTGCATCTTGCTCTACAGTAAGCCAATGACTGGAAATTTAGCGATTGTACATGTATATTGAAAACATTGATAGTAACACATTTGTGCTTTTCAGTCCTAAGAATCCTTACTTTCAAATCAGAATTGTTAGTTTAGAATTGTACTTGTTCATTGTGAGGCCAAAAAATGAGCTACCGGTACTTTATGGAATCCATTTTACGAGTAAATGGACCTATACATATTTGAAATTCAGATTAGCGTTTATTGATCATTCGTTTTGCTCTGATTGGGTTGTTTCACAACCGATTAATTCGTGTTCAAATCATATAAATGAGAAGTACAGTGTAAAGAATTTATCAAGTCCGTTCGAGGGGGTTTGCTTAGAGATTCGCTAATTAAGGTTTATTCTGGATTTTGCTCGTGAATTGATTCATGCAAATTAACATAACGTTCGTTGGTTAATAGAAACACAAATTAGGAGGAATAAGAAACGAAGTTTGTATTAATGGAATGCTTTCGATAAAAAATATTAGTTAAAACGAAGATTCCACGATAGAAATATTGGTGGGGGAAAATAAAAAAGCTGAAGTTAGACGTCTGCATACAAATGGACTACGAAGCAAATATAAAATACTAAAAGAAGTGTAAATACTACGTCTACATAGTATTATAATGCCCATGGTCAACGATGACCCTAATTTATTACAGACTCAGAAAATAAAAGGTTTTCAATCAATAATTAAGCGCTACGTGCACAAAAACAACCATTCCTTTTTAGTCTTGAGGACGTTTTTAGGAGTTAAATGGTACCGTTGCCCTACATTCATTCAAACCAACAAAAGAAGTTAATTTTGAAAAAAAGAGACTTAATTGTCTTCATAATATGTGTGAGAAAAACTTATGTAGTTTTCAAAACTGCCAGCCAATAAGGGTATTTAATAGATAATATCGAGGCTAATGGATGCTAACATGCTGAAAATCAATGACGTACGCATTTTCACTTATTTGTTTGATCTTTTTAAACGCATTTAAAATCTCCAGTCATGCAGAGTTTTCATGTAATAATGCTCGTTTAATAAACTTGACCAAGTCAACTTCGGTGATTCCATATTCTATGTTGCGATGATTATTAAATTCCACATGAAAACATACCTTAAATAGTTCACTTTCTACTAATGATACACTCGATCGAGTATGGGATTCTCTCGATGAGCTATGAGGAATGGCCGTGGCCCCTAAACCACTTGTACTCGGTTCACCAATTTCTCGCAAGGATTCTGGCACATGGATGAGGGCCGGTGTACTGTGACTTTCTTCTTGGGTTGATAAAGCTGTGAAACAATATATGAACAACTTCAGCAGAAATCCATGGATAATATGGCACCATTGCCAACTTTCTATTCCTAATTCACCCATATTTAAATGTCAGGCATGGAATTCAGGTTAAATAACTACCTCTTAAATTAAAAACCAGACCCCATCTATCGGCTTCATGCTGTAGCCACCTTTGCTGAGCTTCTAGTATTTCTTCTCCTGTAAGAAAAATAGTTAAAATAACCGAAATAGACATGAAATCCTTAAAAGGTGCACAGAGTACTAACTCGAAGCTGTAGTTTCTGGCGGATATCTAAACGCAAAAATCCATTCGTCATCCACTTTCAATATCCTCCCCGTGATACGCGCATAATACTCGTAATTCTCTCGCCCATATAAATTCGTGACGCCAAAATTATCAATCAGATACTTCATTATTCTAGTTGCAATCTGGGAAATAAAACAAGGTAAAGAATTCATTAAAAAGCTGCTTTCTAAGTTATTGCGTGCCACATTATACAGTACTGTATGATTAAAAACATGCGTGAAGTTAAAATCAAATTAATACCATTAATTAAAATATTATAACTTGAGAGCTGTTATTGTAATTGTAAATGCTAAACTTGATTAACCACGAGCAATTTATTTCTATATTGACCCCGGATAAAGTAGTGTACTGCGAATAAAACACAAATTGAGTACTAGCCTCATTATACCAAACTTAAAAACATACATTGTTTGTATGTAATTGTCAGTGTTTTCGATTTTATTGATGCTAATTGTTTATAATCCGACTCTTTTTGTGTAATTTGAATTATGGCTTACTTAATTGTTAGACTGCGTTCGTTTTCCTATTGTATTACTGAATTGCGTCTAGTTGCATTGTTCTAGTAAATATCTCATGCCATTATTATGCTACTAATCTCCCACGATTATAGAATTAATACCATCATTACCAAGTGATTATTTTGTGTTTTCGAGAGAATTCAGTCGATTCGGAAGAGAATTTCAGATTTTAAAAATTATGAGTTCTGCTTATGTAACCTGAAACAAGTCTAGTCTTTTTTTAGAGGAAATCTGTTTTTTCTGTTTGAGGAAAGATTTAGTTTTAAGTATATTCCTGTTACTGTCATAGTAACAGTTGACAAATTTAACTTTACTACTCTGAAGAAGAAATATTTTAGCTACTTTTTATTTTTAGCCTCCCATTCCCATTACAACGTTTTTAAACCGTACTGTTAGTTCTGCTAAGTTCCGAAGAACCAGGTTTGAAAATGAATATCGACTTCATGTTTACAATTGTAAGTTAAAATGAGTTTCTGGTTATTGTGCTGTTTTATCCAATATCTTTTAGGCCGGTAGTTCTTCAAAATTCTTAGAATGCTAGAACGTAAACTTTGTCTTCGATGTTAATAAAATCTGTATTTTTATCCAAGCTAATATTTACCCTTATTTTGTAAAGCTACATTGTGGCGGCAAAGCAGAAGCTAATATGGATTGCATAATGTCAAATGCAAGTGTTGTTGGGTAACTTGTACTAGCAAATTTCATCAAACTATGTCAGAACGTGACAACATAAAACACGTTAATTCATAAGTGACTGTTTTGGGTATCTAAGTGATAAACAGCCATTCAATAATGGCGCAACTAAATTGAATGGCTAGCTTAAAATGACGAGAAAGCATCAGTCGGCTAGAGAATTTCTCAGAAATAAACAATCCCAAATTAGATGCCAACATGTGATTATAATCCAATTATGGTTTTGAAATAATGAGCTCATTAGCCACATCCAAGTACATGTACTGTATACAATGTTTTGCAGCTATTTATGTCGTGTATATAATATAATTACAATAACAGTGTATGGAGATACAGTAGATAATGTAATTAGTGAAGGGCATAGCACACAATCAGGACTGAAAATTCACTCACACCATGACGTCACCGTTACATAGGAACGTTAAATCTATGCTATATGATAGGATCCATCAAACATTCACACAACACAGCATTTTTTTTAAACAACAGCACATCACAATGTACTTACATCTATTTCTGCCTTTATGTGTGAGGAAAAATAAGAGAGTAAAACAATGTTTAAGTTAAGATTTCAAATCCAGAAAATCCATCTTATAAAGTAATGAAATATTTAGGTCCAAACAATGATTTAAGACTCATTATGACTGTGAACTTTGCTATTATGATGATTTATAATGCGACTAACCATTTATTTTTAATAATTAGCATGGCAAAAAGCAATGACTTACAAGCGTATACTTTAGTTGCATGCATGCATTACCATAGTTTGGAGAGAGAAGAAATAGAATGTAATTGATTCACATTCTCAAGTTTCGAAGTAATATTTTTGTTAAATTGGGTTTTTGTTCGTATAGTTTATATTTTACAGATGATAAACATGTATTAGTTTTGTGTGTAAGAATAATTATGCAATAGTCTTGTATACCAGTAATAGGGCAATTGTGATTGTAGAGCTACGTGGCAATAGTTTTTAGTTGGTATATATTGGGATCAACTAAGCACTGCTTAAATCGAATAAAGGCATTTTTTAAGGAATACTGGGATGGGCTCCTGACGTACAGCTCCATTAGGTTGATGTGAATATGTACACCCTAATTGCCACTGTTTCATATAGACAATAACAAAAACGTCTTAATTTACAAAGCATCGACTCATTAATTTGGCAAACAGTGTCGTTTAATTTGTAAGTAATTTGTAAGTTTTCTAAACTTTAAAGTGTTTAATTAGTTGTGTCCGAAGACACGTGAAACATGCCAATGAAGCAAACTCGTACACCAATGTTATGAGTGCATTCCTACTTGTCCTTGAAAATGAACTTACTTTAAACCTCATCACATCCTCCATCTTAGCTTGCTTGCCATTACTGACACAGGAATGGAAGAAACTTGGTGCCACGCTTACGCCCAGTGCTTCTGACGTCATACCCGTTTGAGCACGCTCAGCATTTGTAGCAATTACACGGAATGTGCCAAACAGAAGGACCAGTAAGTGTTGAACAAATACTGGCATCGTAATTATTAGTCTAAGAAAAAAAAATAGACGTGTCCTCAATTAAAAATGTTTAAGTTCAAACGAGTTTAAATGTTCTTCTTTTGCATTTGAAGTATTTCCGTTAGCTTTTAAATTGCAACGATTTCAAGAAGGGATACAAATAAACGCATGGAAATAGGATTGGCGTAATTTTTGTTACAAGAAATATTCAATGAGTTAGTTAACTTGAGATTTCAAAGCATCTGTCTTAATTTAAATTATTCTTTAAATTCAATGTCAGGTTAGGTTCAATATCATGCTTGTTAGATGAAATATCCATAACCTAAGATAAATAATGTAGATCCTAGTTTGCACAAAAATGAAATTCTAAACTTGAAACTACATACTGATGAATTTCATTCCACTGTTCCTCCTGATTATCAGAATCGATTAATCGAAATAGGTTTTCTTCTCTTTCTGGTCCAAAAATTCCACCTGGAAGTTTACGTAGAAATTTCTGGAAAAGAATTGAACTTTTCAGTTTGATGGAAACTGGAATTAGAATAGATCAATTCTAAATAATCGGCATAAATACCTTCAATACTGAGGCAATGGTATAGACGGAAAAGTTATCAATATTAACTAAACGGCCATTCTGCAAAAAATGGATTAATTTTTTCATGTTCCCTTGGTGGCCTGGGGCTCGGAAGATGTCTTTCTTGTATGGTGCTTCTTTGTTTAATTTTAGTATCAACACCTGTAAAACAAATTGCACGTTATCAGGCACTTCGCATGATATTTTAAAATTCATGAACCTTAAAGATCATTTTCACTTGTCTACCTATAAATAAAATTGTCTATAAAAAATGTACTTGAGCACATAATCAGATGCTCTAATTTACATTGCAACGTTAGACAATATTTGCAATGTTAATAAATGTATCTAATGTGAATTTAGTCAGATTCAGATCAAACTTTAAATTTCGTGTGGGGCGTTTTTGCTACATTGTCTTCAAATTGCCTGAGTAATGTGAATTAAGCAACCATTCCGCAAAATATAGGCAAAAAGTCTACGCACGAGGGTGGTGGCGCCACTCTGATTGTAACTGGCATCAACCGATGTGTGAGGGGACATTCATTGTTAATATTACGAAGTCGTCATTCATAAATATCTCCCTACATGGACATGATAATTATTACCATGCTAGTTTTTTGTCTTCCGTCTGCGTTTTAAGTCCATGTACATGTATGCTCCCACAAATGCTCATTAGGGTTCATCTGCTTACGAGTTAGCAGTAACTAAAAGAGTGGTTCGCCCACATCTTGTGCCTCCGTGAAACTTGTAAAAGGCATATACATGTATTAGTGATTTTTTTATTAGACTCGCGAAACACAGTACATGTAGGTGCTAAAACGGAATTCACGAATTAAAGCTAACAGGATTTGAACAGAAATCCTGTTTTTTATAACTTCCCCATAATTTGCAATCAAATGCTATTTTCTGACGTTGCGTGCACTTAGAATAAGGGTTTCACAGAGTTCTGGGCTAAAACTAATCCTGTAAACAATTTTTGGTTACCCTTTATCAGGTTGAGAAACTGATTTGATGGAACGATATCCTTAATCGACGATTGGTTAATAACCCATTTAGTGAACGAGTTGATGCAACAAATCCTGCATGTGATTTCAGAATATCGCATCACTGATTTATTAAATTAGACAAAAATTTGTAAAAAAAAATTGTAGTTGCAATAATAAAGATACGATGTATATGTTGTAATCAAGCAGAATATAATGAAACCATTATTTGAAGTGTTATTTCTATTGTATATAAATTACTCACATTTCGTATTAAGTTTCTGTGTATGTTTTTTTTCTCTTTTAAATCGTGGCTATAACTTATCACATAATTAATTTCAATTGACGTACCACGTTGTATATCTTTATCTCCGAAGATGTTCTTGGAAATTGTGATCAATTATTTACCAATTTATTATTGTGAGTAATAATGCATTTGTCGTAAGGCTGGTACATTGTGGTAACAATATTTTAAGCTACAATGTAGTTCTCTCTTTCAAATATTACTTCACTATTGCGAAGTAGGCGTCGCAGCGTATGACATAACTGCATAAAACTTTATTCGTTCCAATCCCAAAAAGTTGCTACAATAACTCACAATGCATTGCCTAAGAAAAAAAGGAATTCCATAAAAAGATATGGTTGAGGATAATCCTTCCGCGTTGATGGGTGGTTCTCTTTAACGCTGCACAGCTCTCAATTCCAGCGCTCTTTTCTAACAGCCTCTCGTTTCATTATAAGTCAGTTTATTGCGCATTTTTTCCCCCCGATATTGTACTTTCCCCAGGAAGTGAATCTTCCTCCATCTTAACGAGCTTTGGGAAAACTAATCCATCTTCAACGCTAAATTTCACCGGTTAAATGGCATTTCTGGTCAGGAGCGAACATTGGGGACGCATGTCGGCATTATGAAAAGTTAATAGGATGGTAGCTGGTTGTGCTCGCAGATGGAGATGCACCGTGGCGTGGCAGTATTTGCCTAAGACAATTCCCTCCTTTTGCCCTACAATGTTTCGCATCTTCAGCAACCTAATCAGTTCAACAGTTCACCGCGCGTGACGTAGTAGCAGGAGCTGAAAAATCCCATTTCGTGCGCATTTCCTTTTGTCAGGTCACTATTCCGAGATCTAAAAATAGCATCCAGGTCTTGACGCACACGTTTTGAATGAAATGTGTCAATATGACCCAGATGAGGAGTGCGCGTGGTCGCCACCAGGCGGCGCTCCGCCGATTCATCTTCTGCATCCTACTACAGCTTCTAATCGATTCCATTCACTCGCCTCTCATTCATGAGTTCAGTGTGGGGATGCAACATGGAAAACATTAAAATGAAAATGGCTGCCCGGGACTTCATTGATTTTTTGTTTTTGCCCATCTTTTTTTTCCGCTCTAAAAATAACGCGCATTGCTTATTTATGCTAGTAGCAATTATCTGGAAATGGCCCCTTCTCCATCAACGACGCCGATCCGCACGCGATACACTGCCACGGATATGAAATAATGTTAATCTCCTTATAAACGCTGCTCTCATATAGAAATTTCATTCATTATTTAAGGTGACGTCCATATTACTTCACCGAGCTTTTCGTCTCTTTCGGAATATCTGAATTTGAAAAAAAAAAATAAAATACGATGCATTCCAGAGAAATTAAGCGTTGCAACAATTTTAGAAATAGGGCAAGTGCATAGCTGATATGAGCATCTCGAGAACTTCATTTTCTGATATTTTCGATAAGCCCCGTGTTTCCAGTCTTTTGCATCTGCGATGCTGGAAAGCTCCTTCAATGGGTCGCTTTTCGAGCTATGCTAGGAAGTCTTATAATGGTTAATCGAAAATTGCAGTTTTCGAAGTCATATGGGCAAAAAGGAATGCGTTCATTTATTCGAGGTACGCATACAGAAGCTTTGCGAATTGCACTTCTGCAGTCATGAAGCCACGTGCACAAAAGGAATGCATTAATTTGTTTAAAAAAAAAACAATAACCTAGAGTGGATTTTTTAGCCCAATTAGCGCGTCGATTTTGCACTGCCAAACTGCGATTCGCATAACCTCTGTCTGACAGTCTGAGTACCCTTAGTATATGATTGTGCGCAACATATTTAAAATGAACTGGGCAATTTTAAACAATAAATCAATTTATACAAACATTAAAAGTTTAGCATTAATATTGAAGCTGGTTGGTTTTCAAAAAAATTCTAAGGCCTAAGTAAGGCCTAAGTAATAAATTACAAAAAGTTTGACGCGCTAAATGCACTTCGCTGGTAGGGAAGAATACAAATGTTGCCATCGTTTTTTGTTTGGGATTTTTATTTAGGGCATCTTTTCAGCGCATGTGAATCTCGTGCTCTTTGTTCTATGCCATTTATTTCTGAAATTTCTTGAGCACTCTAGTTCGTTCACTCATCTCTGTCTTACGTAAAGTCTGCCAAGCCTGCGGTGTTGTTACGTCAATGGCAGCCACGTGACTATTGGTCGAGGCAATGCCCTAAATATTTTACGCAAGCAATGATTCCGCCAACCGCTACTTCTCATCAATGACGACGATGATGCCCCGTATACACTTGAACGGGTCTTATGTTTTCAAGCATAATCTATCTTGACAACGCTATAAACGTACATCCCCGCGCACCGGAAACGATGAACAGGTGCCCATGCGCACGCAGAACCTCCTTTTAAAATCTTTTTAAAAAATCCTGGTAAATGAAAAACGCAAAGTTGATACAATGTCTGCAGAAAAAGAGGTTGAGTAGCACGATGGCTGTAATTTTTTGGTACCATGACGCCATGGCAGCGTGTGTATGGAAATAAATAAATGCTAGAGTTGCTATTGACACACATTTGAAAACATTTGGAGGTAATCCATGCAGGCGAGTCGCTATTTTACGCACCACCCATTTATGAAAACAATCTTTTTACGAGCTATTGCGTTGGTCCCGAAAAGTAGCAGCATATAGAACTAATTTTAATTTTCGCTCCGAGTTACCAACTAAAATTACACATCCTTTCTTTTTTTAAGAACTCAAATTCCTCATTCTGTCAATTTTTTGTCATTGTTTTATGGGGAATTTCTCCAAATTTGTTAGATTTTAAACCATCTTAGTTGGTAAGAGGGAGGAGAGCGAGAGAAAGAGAGAAAATTGCCTCTGCACAAACGAAGTGGACAACACTTCAAAACGATTTCTATTTCCAAAATTTGTCAAAAAAGAAAAATGTGTTGTTAGTGATTTTTTGTCATCTCAAACATATGCATGTACATGTAAAGATGATTACATTTTTTATTCCAAATGCAAAAACTTTCATTTATGAACTTTTTGGGGCTCCCTATAAGGTTCGCAAAAACGCGAGTGTTTTAAGTTCGGTTTTGAATGTAGGAGTCTTACTATATACAATATTGGCAGCATCTTCTATCTTGATGTATTCTTTTTTGCAATTTTGGACTTGCTATTATTTTCCATTCATAGAGTGGTCATAGAGTGGGTACATACCCACTCTATGAGGAAGCTATAACGGATTATAAAAGTAAGTCAATTTACTTTTTATTTTAACTTCCTGCGAACGCAATAAAGCGTTCGTTGTAAAGCGACCCCTTAAAAATAGCATGTGTTTATGTGCATGCTCGGACACAGTGTTTGCACAATTTGCGGGTATTGAATATTTTGTAGAACTTGCGTGCGATTCAGTAATGAAACGCTAAATGGTCATTAAGCTCTGTAATTTTTAGGGGGAGAATGAAAGATTATCTTGTATTTTCCGCACAGCCAAGCATATATACAGCAATTTATTCCATTAAATAATTCAGCAAAGGTAAAAACCCAATGGATGTGTTATTATAGTAGGTTTCGACTTGTTTCTCGTTCATCGTTGAGTGCATTTGCGTGCATTGGTGATTTTGTTTATAATTAATTTTTTCTTTCAACCAATGTTAAATTCGCGTGAAAAAAGTTATTGGAATTAATTCACGCATGCTATATGACTAAGTCAACGAGCAGACCGTTGCATATATTGTGCAATTACCCCCAAATTAATTGCCCGGTAATGTTATGGTAGCCTATATTTTAATAGGTTAATGTCAGAAATTTAATGCATCGATTACCTAAAATACTCATTAACATGACTCGAAATCCACAAAAAGGATTGATATTTTTTTTTAGAAATTGTTGTTGCGGTTTATATTGGAATACTGGTTAAGCATTCTGCCGTTTCATTTCGTTTCCTGGCTCTCAGTATATTTTAATATTTATATTATCGTGGTGCATAATTCTGCTCCCGATAATAGTGAGCAATGGATTTTGCAGAAATCTTTTTTATTTACTTGAGTTTTTTTTATTAATACATGTACATCTATCAGGCCGCTGGTTCTTCGTTGCGGAACCACTTGCGTCCACGGGGTTGAACAAATCTTGTTTATGCGTGATGGTAACCATGAGAAATAGCTCATCAGAAATAATGTCCTGGGTGACCGCTGGTCCACCTTTGTTTTTTGATTTTAGACTTCGTAAAAAATCCATCCCTTCTTGGGAAAGTTAGGCGTTAACCAAAGTAAAAAAGCTAATCAATGTGCACATTGAATTCGCTCGTATGTACGAATGCCTTTCGATTAGCTGGGTTTGTGATCTTCATATACATTTGTATTTGGGTTAAATAGTCACATTCTGAGAACTTTCTCCATGCATACATAATGTAAGTGTTTTTTTTTTTTTTTTTTTTTTTTTTTTTGG
>JAQGAO010002152.1:0-20765 GCA_034697705.1 Ommatoiulus sabulosus | reverse complement strand
AAAAAAGGTGGAGTATTTGTGACAAGTCAAAACACCTTTTTTCTTTGTTCTGAAGCACCTTTATTTCTTAGAGTGTAGTGGAAAACCTAGCTCGTCTGCGAATAAAGCTGAACGAATTCTTGAATCGTAATATACGCCACTCTGCGAGAGCGACATAAACTACATTAAAATGGTGGCTATTTATCCAAAGATGTTATATTATCAGCTGTTGCTGGCGCTTAAATTTGTTCGTTGTTGACAAACGTAATTGAAAAAAAATGTTAACAGCGTCCACCAAAAAATGCGATGTTGGTCACTGTACACAGGTGGTTACTATACAAAGAATGCCTGAATTAAATTTAAATAATGTACTAATTGTACACTACTTATACATGTACAGTAGAGTGTACTTATACATGTAGACTGTACTTATACTGTAAATGTTGTAAAAAACCACAAAATCAAAAAAGTACAGAATCATCATGTCCGTGCGCATTATACGTGCAGTTTATTTAATTCCTTATTACACATTTGTTTTTTTTAAAAGAATATTTTATCAAGTTTTCCTTGTTTTAACTGCTTTTTGCTTTTTATGATCATGTTTTCAGTGATTTTTTTCGATCTGAATAGCATGATCCATAATTTCTATGCAATTTGAAACAGCGTATATTTTTGATAACCACTATAGGGTTAAAGTACACAATAGACAGGTGGTCATTATACAGAGAATTTTTATGAAGGAAATGTACACTTGAGAAACCAATACACTAAAAAGTGGTCAACATAAATATGTGGTCACCATTCAAAGGTGGTAACTTTTCCAGGTTTTACTGTATTTATATTAACACTCAAAAGCGGTATTCAATTGTTTCAATTCAATTATTTACCCTGCAGTCAGTTCATAGTACCATTTGGCAGGGGGGGAGATAATTATACTAATTAAGTCAGACTATAAGCAGTTGGGACTTTAACGAGGAGGATGGGATGGGATATAGGAAGACGGTCATGACCGATTTATTATAGGAACAATCTCAGCATTCGCCTGGAGAAATTGTCGGAAACCATAAAAGTCCACAATCGAGGATAGCCCACTCGGGAATCAAACTTGGGTCTACCGAATGCAAAACGAGAATGCTAACCTCTAATCCACCTTGCTATGATTTGTTAAATAATTGAAATGATGCAAAAACCAAGCATATTTTTGTTCCAAGAAACATAAAGATGTTTCCTACCAGGGCTAATTGACCGCAAATATTCTCAACCTGTTTATGGAATTGATAAAATTGTGGGATCTGGAGAAATGTTCAATGCAAAAGAATTACATTGTACCCAATGCAAAAGATTTTAATTGAAATATTTTTTCTGGAAAATAGTTTTTTTGTCACAAAATGATGTGATTAAATTGGTTGCAATTTGTAATCTGTAATCTTTAAATTTTTAATCTGTCATGGGAAGTTAAGCGGAAAATATAGAACTCGCCGACAATGTCTTAATTGTACTAACGAACACTGCATTGCAATAATCCTATTTCGTCTTGGGCTATGAAGTCTATAACTTCAACATTCAAAAAGTTTATTTTAAAATTACCGGTGAACTTTCATACAGAATACCTTTCCTTCGCTCTGAAATGTTTAGAATGCGTGTGCTTGTCGAGATGTGATTTGTAATCTTGTTCATCTTATTTAATCCGTTTTATTTCATCCTTACTGTACTGAATCATTTGATAAAACGAGGGCCTTGCAATATTCCCAGGTCATTTTGTGCTGTAAAATTTCACATTGTCTAAACACCTGTAAAACATATACTAACATTGTGTTCTTTTGGTAAACCTTAGTGGGGCACTTGTCCAAAATGACATATTTTTTAAAGGAAATATCCAAACTTGGCACAAACTGAAGTAATTACTACTGGCAATTGCAGTTATGAATCCATCTTTTTTGTCAATATTTGATCAGACCTGTAGTACTGTTCATGGGTTTGCTAATACGTTTTCTGATAGTTGTTTGCAAAAGAATCATTATCTCAAACAAATATTTTTCGTATTCTTTAGGGGATTGCTAAACAAATATCTCCGACGCGTTTGGTATTAGCTTCGAAATTAAATTTCTT
The DNA here is from genome assembly GCA_034697705.1 of Ommatoiulus sabulosus. Taxonomy (NCBI): domain Eukaryota; kingdom Metazoa; phylum Arthropoda; class Diplopoda; order Julida; family Julidae; genus Ommatoiulus; species Ommatoiulus sabulosus. The sequence continues at coordinate 18,677 of JAQGAO010002152.1, read as the reverse complement.
TTTGAAATCCACTTAAGGAAAACATTGTAGTTTTTTGTAAATAGTCTTCGAATGGTTGTTTTGCGACGACCGAGAATCCATTGCCATTGGACTTTGTTAGTTGTCTCCTATTGAGAGTTTATTATTTACTTAGCTTTCATATCTACAATTTTTTTTAATATAAAGATCTCCGAGTTCCACTTATCTTTCTGTATCTCTTTGTTAGCTCTGTTTCCGTCTATTAGTTCGCCTGAAAGCAGTTATAAGTTTGGCAACCTTATGCTTTTTTTCTTTGTTTCATACTTCACTAGTAAACATATAAGATGTAAAAAGTTTGTTTTAGTCGTAAATGAAACTTCTATTATAACGAATTAAAAATTGCGAAATGAAGCATCAGAAATCCGCATTGCATGGCAAATATTGACGTATTAATATTTTTTTTAAAAAAATAATAAAATGGCTTGTTTATGTGTACCTTTATAATTGAGTGACGTTTGTGATTTTTTTATTTTTAAAAAACGTATTCTTGATTATTTGTTCATGAGAACTTTCTGCTTTGGTCGGAATTCGGAATTTTTTAATATTCTATTTATATGATGCTGTAAAATGGACATTTAATTGCAGAAAACCTTGTGATAATTAAATTCCTCATCCCTTTCATTGCTTTTTCTATGGTATCGATTTTGGGTTAGGTTTCTTAGGCATCTTATTTTTATCTTGCATGGATGTAGATCACGCTGTCAAATTGTTTCCTTTCCATTAAATCCTGATTGTCAATATCGGAGCGAGATGCCAACTAATTTGTTTTGATTGTTGGCATTAGACTCTGTGCTATCTGTAATGCCAGAAATGATTTAAACTTTCCACAAGCTATGGCACGGATGAAATTGATCCAATTAATCATTCCATGCTCCGGTATATTAAGAATATCAAATCCCTACTCTTGTTTGTTGCCACTGTTTACCCTAAGATTGAGAAATTGGGCTGACTCGATATTATCTCAGATTTATTTCCATCTATTAAAACCTTTAATGAGCTGCCACAGATATATGAATAATAAGTTGCGTGACATCTTGTACGCAAAATGAACTGGGTAACACTTTGATGAAGCATTCATAAAATTTGATTGATTTTGATCTCGTCTAGATCCTGCAGTATATACAGAATAAATATGTCCGCAGTCATTTTATTTTTAAACCGGCTGTATTGATTTTAATGAAATTTGGTAGAGAAATACATATATATGTAAACGTCATCTATTATTCAAAAAATTTCCATTTTGGGAGATGCATTTTCCCCATAGTTCTGGCAGCGAATGTATACCTCGCTCAAAAAAACGTTTCAACCAAAGCTTCCAAATCAACATTTCTGACAGTTACTGGCCGTCCATTTCTCTGAGTATCTTTCACAGTTGTCTGTCCATTTCTGAACTTTTCAATCCACTCACAGACCATACATGTACATGTACGTTTGGACGTTACTCGAAACTAAAACATTCCGTGCACATATTTCTGCTCCTGAAATGCCTTCAAAAGTTAAAAAAAAACCAACAACAGACCGCTGCTGAGCCACTATGTCCTTGGAGAGTCCACCTTTTTCTTTCGAATTTTAAGCACATGCAATTTTTGAAACATATACCTTTTAATTTTGATATATGTTCAGGAATGAAGGAAGAACTTTTCCAACAAATTTCATTAAAATCCATTCAGCCTGGGATTTTTTTAATTTGTTTTAAGTGATTGCGAAAATGTAATGAACACCACTTCGTATTAGTAACTTATTTAGTAGGCTAATTCATTTGAAGAGTTTTATGCAAGAATACTTGATGGATCAAACAGTTTCATAAAGCGTAGTCTAAGAGATGCAATTTTCTTGCCCTGTTGTCAACTCTGTTGGATCATTTGTTTCTTATGGAAGAAATTTCATGTAGTTATTGATGCTGATCAAATGTTAGCTCCTTTTTGTTATTGCTAACATTGGCGAGTAAAAATCTTGTGCCCTGATGCGTTATTCAATTTTTTTTTTCAGATTGAAATGACCACATTTTTTCATACATGCAGTTTTAAGATTCTCGGACAGGTTTACAATCCCAGACGTCCGTGCGAAGCTAGGTTGCGCTTGAAATGATCAAGTTTTAAAATAAGCTAATCGCCCCTAAAGTCAACTTGACATTGCGTAGCAGTCTAGCCGTTGCCAAATTGATTTCTTGCTAGTGGAGAGAGCTACTCCATCGCCGAAAAAACCCCATTTGCAGAAGGCATAAAACACCAAATCAGGCCTCGTATCTGTGTTTATGCTATTTGCAGAGAATTTAAGTGCACCCAAGGAATGGACTAAACCTTGAATTATCATCCAATTCGTCTCCGCTTGCTGAATTTCGCCCATAACGCTGAATCTGATACCCATGGAATTGCCTGCACACGATTTTTATTGCATTTCAATCTGCAGAACGCTGGCAGTTCGCTCACTGCCTGGATTGGAAAATTTCGACAAGTTAATCTACCCGGGACATTCATTTGTCAATGTCCGCGCGTTCGGAACAAAAACCTAGCCCAGGAAAAACTGTGGAGATTTCGACGCTGGGATTCTCGTCATTGTTTTAGTTCGATATTTAATTAGACTCATGAACGACGGAATGCTTTTTTAATTTTGCCTGCCGGATGATCGACAGTTTTGAAGTCTGCTCTTTTCGTGACATTTCCGGTCCTTTCGTACTTGTGGACTTCAATGCTTACAGACGCATTGCAGTCTGCAGCCACTATGCATTTATAAAGGGAAGGGAACCAACCATAAATTGTTGCAGAACTATAGTAAATTTGATAAACCAACATGAAAATGAATTGAAATTAAATTCCAGGGAGAATATATTATTGTCCATCACGTGCTTATTTAGTTATTCACTGTTTTAACTTGTACCACAATTTCGGTCGAATGGCAATGGCAGATTTTCAATTGAATCTAATTGAATAGTTAAATGTCGAAAGCCAATTTATTTGAACGATCGGTAGTTATGGTGAGGCAAGGAAAGGGACATTTGTAAATAAAATGAATACAAAGCATTTGATCGAAACGTGATTTAAACAAAATGTGCTTTGTATATGAAGGGGGAATGAAAATATTATATATTAATTTAATGTTTATGCATTTTTTTTGCGAAGGATACGAATCTGTATGATAAACTAGGTGTTGAAATTGAAAAACATGATCTTGAGCTTGAAATGACCTGGACGTCATTAATTTAAATTAATATAAATACTGGTGTTTTCTTTCTTCCTTCATACCAAACACATTTTTTTTGTATCGCGTTTCGATCAAATGCTTTGTTTTCATTTTATTTACACATGTCACTTTCCGTGCTCACCCTGTATAATGATGGGCTCGTTAAGTATTTTTAAGTCCAGTAAATTATACAATTTATATGCATTAGTCGAAAACACCTCATGATAAATGCTTTACGAGGTTTGACACAAAGAAATTGTTGCAATTTTCGCAGAACACTGATTTAGTACAATAATTGAAAGGACATTGAAAGGTTCGATTCCCGGTCAGCTATGCTCGATTGTAGTTTTTCATGGTTTCCCACAATTCCTCTAGAGTCTAGGCTAATGCTGAGAAACTTCCTGTATTAAATCGGCTATGACCGTCTTACTATCCAATCCCATTCTCCTCGTTAACGTCCCCAAATACGGGAAATATACCTAAAATGTGATGTTGAGGTCCATCATGACCAGACTGCTTAGTTTGACTCAATTTGTATAATGATCCCCCCCCCCCATCCCCTACCAAATGTTACTATGTATTAACTGCAGGGAAAATAATTGAGTACACATATGCAGCAGAAAATTTTCTTTACAACATATTTGATGCGCCAGATTTATTTTTGGAATTTTGTTGTTTGTTCTGGAATCGTCAGAAGTTAATTATCTTCGTCTAAGCAACAGCCGTCAACGTTTACTGCAGCCCTCTGGCGACCAATTATGACATTTCTGAGTGGGCATAGTTCTGCCATTTGCCCATTGGCTATTTATTGCACTGCTGCATAATATGCTAGCTATAGCTTCTTAAATAACTCGTCGTCGAAGTTATTCATTTTATGGCACTCTTGCAGGAAGTGTTTTCCAAAGTTTCACTCGAATTTAAGTCGTAAGGCCGACGGCAGATGTTCAATTGAATCTCATTTACAGTTTGCTGTCGAAAGCCAATTTCGTTACTAGTTCGGAAGTTATTTTTAAAGATATCAAATGAACATATCTTATGCATCCCCAGTGCGGAAATGCGTCTGAAAGAAATCGATACTGCCGCTGTATTGAGCTGCCAGAATTGACGTCCATTCGTATAATATTTGATTTCCTGTAAAATAACAGTTAATCTTTGGAAAAATATATAGCTTTCAAGAAACTGAGATGCAGGAATGACTCCCTAGCAACCGTCACTATGACTACATCTTCGAGTACATCTCTGACTTTCCCATTAACTGCCAAATACGGGAATCGGTGAAAATCTTAAGGTCGACATTTGGGCTAGTGTTATTGGTCTTGCGAGCTTTTTTAAGTGAAATTGAACGTTTTTTACCACTTTCCCATTTGAAATTGAGATTCTGTGAGCGAGTTTATTTATTCAGTAATGGTATTGGCAATGGAATCGTGCAAACATCATTTGGTAGAAATTTTCGAATTTCATTGCCAATCATCCATACATGTATACATCTACATGTACTGTGTATACTGTATGTATAAAAACTGACTGACTGGTATTCTTTTTTAAAATAATTAAAGTTATGTGAGCAATTTCAAAATGACACACTAAATCTTTAAACTACATGTACTGTATTTCAGTATTTTCGTCTCTAAATTGTTTAAATAAGCTGGAAAATTTCAATTATAAAGAGCTTATAAAGAAATTCTGAAGAAAAAACCTATTTGGAAAAATACTTGCTGTTTTAAGACCGTCACATACCAGTCAATTTGTCATATTTCTGGAAATTAAAGGCATGTTTAAAAAATCATTTTTTATTAGCTGCAAATTATGAGAAATCAAATGTTATTTTTGTTCTTATTGCTTTCAGTTTGGAATTTTTATTTTTAAAAGTCATGGTTAGTAAAATGCTTATTAGCTTGACTTTTCGGAAACGTCTCAACTTGCCTGAAATTCGTCATTAAATTGCCTCGTGTGTGATGGCCTTTATGGGAATTCTATTTGCCTGATGGCGGTAATTTTCTGTTTGTTTTGAATAATTTTTCATTCGAATGAATTGCGATAATTCGATAAGAGTTTATTTTTTTTACTTATTACGAACAAAATTCGCAATTCAAAAGTATCAGGAAGCCAAAAATAATCACCACTTTTTCGACACCCGTTTTTTTTCGAAATACATTATATACATTCTCTTTTTTTTCTTTTTTATGAAAACTTGACGTGACGTACATGTACATTTAGCGCTAACCAAAAACTGCAGTGCTTCATTTCATTAATAATGAAAAAACTCTGTGCCACAGCTTTATGCAAAGAAGCATTAAGATTCATTTTTCATTTTCAGTCCATTTTTTTTTGCCTTTTCTTGGATGAAAAATTGAATTTTTTTCCCATTAAATATAATTCTCGACATTTCGTTGGAAACTTTTCCACGCTCACGTAGTCCCGAAAAAAAAAGCCTTTTTAGAGTGTTTATTTAAAAATTCACGAAAATCTATGTCACTGTGAAAATTATGCTATATCTACTTTTTTTTCACTGGTGGAAATGTGAATTATTGATTATGCAATTTATATTTTTTTATATCTTGAATAATCTTGAGAAGCCGCACAAATCGATAATAAGACGGAATTATCAAAGTCGTTCTATTCTCATTAATTTGACCCAAGCTTAAAATTCGTCTCCTTTTCCGTTGTATAAAAAAAGATCTTTGGGATACGTGTGCAAATGTCAAGTATGCAAATTTCGCGAAACTGCCTGCGTTGAATTTATTGGCTGATGATGATAAGCTTTGAAGACATGTATGCATGGTTGAATTTTAGGACATTTAATTCTTACTTATACTATTCAAACTCTTTGTTTGAAGGCAATACTATTGCTCACACCAAAATGTAATAGATGTAAGTTGACTAGATAAACATCAGCTGTTATGTTTTGATTTTGTATCCGCTTTTTACTAATCAATATGGCTTTAGTAGTTAAGCATCATCCTTTTTTATATTTATATTGTTTCTTTTCTTTAATTTCAGCTGATTGGGGATATCATCGCCAAGGATGGTGTCAAGCCGGTTTCAGTGCGGTTTTTAGCAAGGTAAGGTGCATCTTAATATCGCCTAGCATTTTAATAGCTTTACCAATGATTTGGGATTTTAGGAATTACATGTTTAGTGTTTTAATTTCTTTAGAAAATCACTGCTTTGAAGCGCAAAGCAAACACCCAGATAAGAATTGTAATGTGTTGGCCTACATTAAGTTTATTGGAATTGTATTTGTAGCATTCGAATCTCAGAGAGGATATATATATTCTGAAAAAATATTCAGAAAATCTGAATACTGTATGATGCCGAACATAAAGCAGTGCACATATGCAAATATATTATAATCTTTCAATATGCATGATTGAAACTTCAGGAAGTATTTTTTTAATAAGAAAGCGTGGAAATATTCTAATTTAATAGTTACGGAAACGAGCGGATATTTACACGATGCCAGGGGCATAATCCTAGTCTTTTCACCCCCTTCCCCTTTTTTTTTTCGCGGAATCTATACGCGCCGCCTATGCCAGTAGCGGATTCGGTTATTGATTTTATTACCAAATAAATCTAAATTTAAAATCCTGAAATTGAGTATTGCATCTTGGACGAGTAGTGGACAAAAATGTCAAGATGGGTGAAGAAATTGATCGCTAGAATTATGCATGTCATGAGTTTCATCTAAAGTACTGTCATTGCAAGTCTATCACCTTCTAACCCGTACATTCATGCAACTGCTCCGAACAGCCATGTCCCCCCTATACATTTTGCCCCGGACCATGCTAATTTTCGAAGTTCATGAATGACCAATGTGCCAATTTCGATACGTCGTGCAGACCTGTCTTTTATTTTTCCCCAACATCATCTGCGACCAAGCTGCCTGCAGGCATCGAATCCGTTTTTTTCTTTGATTCGCAGCTGACAGCCGAGGATGCTGCACTTAGCTCCATCAGACTTCTGCATCGACTCAGGGTAAATCCGCGGAGGTTTTTTTCTGTCACTCGACTCCATTTCCATTTCAATGCCTCTTAACTGCGCAGGAATTTCATATCGAGGATAAATCTTTTTCGGGCTTTTGGCGTTTCGACTGTTGCTTCCTGACTCGTGTCGTCTGTCTGTCACACCGCGCGATTGTCCGGTTTTTGTCCATCCTCCTTGTCAGTCTTAGGCTTCTGCATAATGCCATCTGTGCCTCAACCGCGACTCGCCGGATTCGCCTCTTTATTTTCCCTCCGATTGGTCATGTGCTGCGAGATTTCCTGGTGCCTTCAAGACTTCTGCCATATGATATATACGATTCCGAGAGATTGGCAGGGTTGGGGTGAGGGGTCCTGGAGGGCAACCGACCAAGGCTGGGCTGGCTCGAGATTGCCACCACTGGCCTAGGTTGGCAGATAAAACTTTCTCGCACAATGGTGGGCTGCGGCTCTGGCCATCTGGCGAATAACAATGAGCCCAAATGCCCACTGACCCTTTTTTCTCGCCCATTGTCCATGAAAAGATGGAAAAGTTATCGCTCTGTGGCAGCTTCTTGGCGATTCTTGGCTGCGCCTTTCATTCTCTTGGATTTAGGGAGGTGAAGTCCAAATTTTTTTTTTGGCTTCTGCACCGTCAACGAATACGAGCCCCATTGGGCATTAAGAAGTGTACAAAAATCTTATTTAAAGAAACTAGAGCATATGTACACAGCACGTCAAGGTTGAAAAAGCGATTAAGGTAAGGGGATGATCAGGTGAAATTTTGTCCTTTTGAATGGACATTTCACAGCCTTAAGAGGAACTAGTATGAGTATACGAATCGTTAATGCTCATGACATAACATTCAGGATGTTCGACAGCGATTCCTCAAAAATGTCCACTTTGACCCTCTTTGACCCCCCAAATGTTCCTCTTTTCGCATTTGACAGAAAATGCAATTTACGTCGATGTTTTATTTTCAAATTACACGTTTTGGCTTGATGTTTTAAAGTAATAATAAAATATACTGTATCAAAGTTAATTTTTTTTTATAAATAGTGTAGCATTGATCCAGTTCAAATGATCGATGAAGGTTTTTAAATGCTTGCTGAAGGCGTATATGTGTGTTCTTTTTCCATTTATAATTGACGAAAATAACCTTTGACAATGTCATTCTAATCTTGTATTCTGTATACGGTAGTGTCTGTCTTGGATAATATATTGTATTACTTAAATGTTCTTTACATTGGCAGTGCCTTCAACTGCAACTTAAAATGTAATAGACATTCAACAAATCCTATTTTTTTGTAATTTTACTTTACGCTTTGAAACATACCATTATACTAGGTTAATGTTGGCATAAAACTGTACACAATACATAAGATTTTACAATGGTGGTGCATTTGTTAATCGCCATTAGTTGGCAAGCACTCGGTGTTTTTTGTTGAGTAATTTCGGTCCAAATTCCTGGAATATGGAACACTAAAATGTCTAATTTTTGTATAAACGAGACTTTATTTTCTTCTCGTGTGAATATCAAGATACGAATAATATCAGGGCCTCTTGAGAAGGATTTGTTTTGCTTTGATGCAGATTAAATTGTTTACTTGCCCTGAATTGCGAAGCTGTTGTAACTTAAAACTAAACCTGCTATTCAGTTAGTATTACAGATCATAAAAATGTTTGTAGTGACGGCAAGTTTTACAACTGCTACTTTTCTCTACATCAGTTTATTAACAAGCTGACTGTTCTGTTTTATGGGCACTTAAATCTGGAGCACTGCCAGTACCAGAAAGATGGCTAAGACTTTTTTAAGAAGGAACTGGTGCATTGATCCTCGAAAGCAGTTTTGTGCACTGCTATTCAGATTCAAAGGGTCAATTATTGTCAACCAAAGTCAGTGAATCAAAATTAAAAATATGATTTCTTTCTCTTATCAATGTTTTCATTTCATTGCTACATGTAGATATAGCCTACTTTGCTAAACGTACCTGCAAGTCAAAAAATTATTTATCAGTAATCTTTGTATCGTACTGTGGTTAAGTTGATGGATGGTTATAATTATAGATATTCCATAATATACACGTACTTATCACATGTTATATGCCATTGTTTCTTGATCACCTAATGAGATGAAGCAATGACGATGATAATGTTTAATAACGGATTCGGTGATTATCAATGAATCAATAATCTATCAATAAAATATTTCCGTATGAAATCTATATTAAATGCTACGAATTCTTTTCTAAAATTTTTCTCAGAAAATTGGGGTGCATGTACAAATTTTTCTCGCTTGATTTACATGTAGCTTGCGCAAAATCACAAGTCAAGCCATATATTTTGCGATGCATGTTGAAAAAACTATAAAATATTATGTGACCATCTATGTTTTCCCATTTCTGATAAACAAACAAGTCGTAAAACCCGGTTTTGCCCGAGCTGTACTTAATAATGTCAAATTCACAAACGTCCTGATTATATGTATGTGGAATAGGGGCCATTCAAAAAGGACGCCCTGATTGACATACATGTACATAGTAATCAGGACGTTTGTGAATTTGACATTTTGTTGATGATTTAATCGGACATTTTCAGGTCATTTAATCTGACATTATATTGAAGATTTCAGCGGACATTTTTTTTTTGAAGATTTAATCGGACATTCTTCTTAAGGTTTAATCAGTCATTTGTTGTGAAGATTTAATCGGACATTTTTTGATGATTAAATCGGACATTTTTGGAAAATTTATCGTACATTGGAAATTCCCAGCCGACCTGCCACATACATACATACATCTCTTCTTTATATATATAGATATTGTACTGCAGTAGGCATATAATCATATTCCTTGACACGTTTCTCATATTACACAGTATACTCGCATCGCTTAAGTTTAACAACTTTTCATTTGTTTTTTGTTTTCTTTTTCTATTTTTGTTGATTGAACAAAAAAAATATGGCCGGCGAACGCAGTTTACAACATCGTAGACCATTATTCTGCATGCATGCTGCATTCGACCCGCTTTTAATTGATATGCTAATTAGCACCATTAATAACACTCGCAGACTTGGGCAACTAAATCTTGTCCTAATGACTCCGCTCGCCGATTACTCGTGCAAGGAGGGGAAAACCTCTACAATTTTCTACATTTATTGGCAAGCGAAAGATTCATGAAATCCTGGGATGCTGCATTTTCAAGTCTGCTATATTGGAAATTTCTTAATTGTTTTTCTTTAATTCTGTTACAAGTTGCTTAATAGAAATTTAACGGCACCGGGAACTTGTTTTTCTTTTCTGGGCGAATGGCTGTTTTCGCTATCGATTATTCTCCTCATTTTTAACATAACTGTCAGCTTTGTTCCTAGATTAATAGGAAATTGCAGTCGACGAAAAGAGGATTCCAAGTTAATGCGATTCGCCGTGTATTTTCCAAATTAAATTTGATATTCAATTGAGGGCTGCAGCTAAACTGTACTCCGAAATGCCATCGTGTGATATGAAATTCAATTCCAGCGCAATTAATACGAGAGGACGTATCATTATTTGCCCCAGAGTAAATGCCCTTTTGCTTTTAGTTGGTTTATGGCTGTCTGCCACAAGAGCACAGTTTGATGAGGTTTACTTTGAAGTTGGCATTTAGTGTAGCTGGCCGTTTGACTTAAAATAGTCGAACATACAAGTACTGTATGTTTCCTCTTAAACTTTAACACAATTAAGGTAACATTATTTCTTTTTGTCGTTGTTTATTCAAAAACATAAACTTGGAGTTTAGAAATAGAGGTTTATATAGTTACTAAACAGTTTTGTGGTAATTTCATTCTTTAGATGTTTCAAAACTAAGCAAATTTGTTTTAATAGTAATGAATTATGCACTTTACTGTATTTTATGTAGGTTTCAATCATACAGTAGTATGCAATCTTTTATTCGCGACGAATTAAACGCAAGAATCGTCTGTTACAAATTCGTCTCATTGCCGTTTAATGATGCATCAGTTTCTAATTTCGTGAAATGCAAAATATACAAAAGACGTCTGAAATGTAACGCAATCTCTCGCGAATGAGTAAATGTCGCTTATGCATTTTAAGCTTCATGCTATAATTTTGTCAAAATCCACGATGCATTTACTATGAGGAATATAAGAAATGCATTTCCAAGAGATGAATTATTCCTACTTGAATATCTCTAGAAGTTAGCTTATTACCATTAGCAGTCCTGCATTTTTATCCTTCTTTTATACACGTGTTTATAAAAATGGTCCACTTTTCCAATTTAGTCTGTAGCTAGAGCGGCGTTTGTTCTCCTTTCGAAGTGTCTTGAGTGCACTAAAATCACGAAGCAGTTTACTGAAAGCATACGTTTAAATTTGTATGGTTTTGGGCTTTCTCTTGGGTCTCGTGCTAAAAGCTTTACAGTCGGATCCTGTTCTCTTTTCTAGGTTTTCTTAAAGGCCCATTTAATTCGTTTACTTAATGTATATTGACTCCGTGCGAAACAATTTTGAGAGCGCCATATTTTCTAATAGAAACGAGCGGAGATATGAATTAGCCCGATGCTAAAAGAATAAAAATGAACGTGAACAATGACAATAAAGTGTTGTTGTTATAGCCCGAGCCAAATTCGCAGCGAAAATGAGCTCTTTGGAGGGAATTAGGTGCACTTTAGTGCACATTTTGTTGCTCAAATCGCTGTGTTTACGCTGTATTTTGATGTAGGGCCGCTCATGCAAATATAAATATAAACATTTGATTTTATTTGTTGAATTTGGTACCTCCATATTGGCGTCGAAAGATTGTTACTGAACACGCCTTGGTGTAGGCGAACTGTTTAAAATTCACCTATAGGCCTACAGTATATGCGGACGTGCCACGCAACATGAACATTGATGTTTTATATCACATATTGGGGAAATCCACCTCATTTTCCAATAAACTTCAAGCTTATATTGAGATTATTGTGTAGATGTACTGTATAAATATACGGAAGCTTATTGAATTCTCAAAAACAATAAACATGTAATTGCTGTTATTTATTGTTACCTTGATCTTGATATATTATTTCTGGCATTAAAAACAGCGGATGTTCTTACAAATATCTTAAATATTGGCACAATTATAGATATACCCATAGAGCTATGCTAACCATCTACTGCTGGTTCACAAATTTCTGACGAGTGGCTTTCCAGAGCTAGCCTTGTTATTTATTTACTGCATGTCTGCACGGATTACACATTACCAGATCCTCTCTGATGCATTTATAAATATTTTCCTCTTGTAAGATTTAGTACAAATGGACAAAAATGTCTTCTTTAAAAGCTAAAGCTTAAGGTTTTAATTTCAAGTGACGTGTAATAGTACAAGCTTTACATGTGCCTTCAAATAATCTCGTATATTTGCATAATAAAATTGTATCATTTTGCTAAATTTAATAGAAACAGCTTTAAAGAAATGCATTTTTTTAACTCAAATGCATATACGTATAGTGCATAATCGGATCAAATAATTATGCACATGCCGTAGTTGGATTTTCCGTCCGGACAAACTGCGAATGCACCAACGGAAAGTGACAACTTGATCAATGTTGCCAGACTGCTTGTCATAACATTCTATGTTTAGTCTGTTGATCAATGTGACTTAATTAACCTTTAAAATTCAGATTGATTTGAAGGAACAAGATTTCAAAAGGATTAAAATGTCCTTTTGTCGTCAAATCGTTTTGCCAAAATGACAGCTTAATTTGCAAGAAAGTGAACCAGACATCGTTATTCAAGTTCGTTGTTCACTCGATAGGAGTGGTCAGTCGGTCTGTCCGACCACTCAATTCTGATGAATTCCAGCGGCGTTACAATCACTACCGTATAACCACATTTTAAATAGCACTACCAGCAGCCTTTTACAGTGTAATGTATAGTGTTCGTTGCTGGAACAAATGATGGAGGGTAAAGGTCACCGACTCCAACTACCATTGTTTTTGGATTTCCGCATGCGGTAGGTAGGAGCTTGTGACACTGTTTCGAACTCGTAGTTAACATCACACTCCATCACCACCTCGCTTCTCCGTCTTCTTGCATCAGAGAATTTACATGGCAAACATCGTGCCTCCATATTCCTCCAACCGTGAGCCGAAGCATTATTCAAATGAACTTTTTTGCAAATATCATTGATAACCATTTCCCTACGAGTCCCACGTCTCTCGATAAGCTGGCGTTTACTCAAGCCTGCGAATTCAAATCTCCATCTTTTTCTCTCGGAATTCGCGTTGGGTTTGCACGCGCAACGCGTGATTGACAGAACGCACGAAAAGCGCGCTTTGTCAACACGGGGGCTGCTTATAGAGCCCCTTCCCCAAATCCACGATGGTGAGCCCTTGCTTGTGTTGGCCCCGTTTTTCATCTCCAGATTTCTATTTTATTCTCCGCTCGTCTTCGATAAAGTGGATGTGCAAACACTTAAGAGCGCGCTTGATTGTGGAAAGCCTAGAAGGAGAAAGGAAAAATGTCGACTCGGTTTGGATTAAATTTGAAGTCAGTCGGTTTCGCCTCCGATAAATCAGGAAATAAACGTCAAATATGCTAGCTATAAGCGAGGAGGGAAGAGGCTACCGAAATTTACGGAAATGGGACGCGCGCCCATACGGGCTTTATCAGCTCCAGCTCCAGCGTTTTTATGGGCACGCTTTATGGGCCATCTAACTTTTAAACATTTTTCAGCCAGGTAGATTGGACATTAGCATTCCTGCAACGAATAACGTAGTTTTTTTTTTCTTGACCTGAATGCCTTGTTTTCCTACCAGTCCTATTTATCATTCCCCAGTTGCGATCAAAGATAGCCTTGAGTTTTGTTTACATCTGTATTCCTCCGCATGGTGGCGGCAGTGTTCGCGGATACACCAAACCTCGTAAATGACGGAAGGACTTGCTGTCAAGCTACTTGCCTCAACATTTAATATGTATTAACATCCTTCCCCTTTATAATCTCGACTTGTATGAAATTATCATGGAATCAAAAGGATGTATATATACAGTATTCAGGATCAGCTTCTGAAATTATATCTGTATGTACAATGTACTTGTAAGTGTATATTTGATTAACGGATGGGAAGTTGTAGAGCGTCGTGAAATCATTGCAATGTGTACAATCACAGTCCAGTTGAAAAAAGTTACATAAAGTTACAGTTAACATTTCAGATTTCAAAATTGGCAGCAACCATGCATTGCTTGCAAGAATGACAGGAAGGCTCGCCCTTTTTTACTCTGTCCCACTTCCCAGTTAAGCATTGATGCTTTTTGCCATGCAGTCATGACTCATGCAATGTTAACTTTAACCTTTTTATTGGTAATGACGCTTCACTACTCTCAAATTGGATTTTTGCCTTATCTTTAATTTTTCAATTTTTAGAATTGCACGAACTGAGGATTTGTATGATCAGACGTCACGTCCTATATGTTTTCTGGAATACATATGTCACTTCCTGTTCAAATGTGCATTCAGATCTTACTAAGTTGTTACCATATACTGTAGGTGTAATTTCAAAAGTCTTGAATTATGCCTCACGCTATTATTGCTCGTTTATTGATGTCAAAATTGTTTATACAATGCAGCGTGCACTGAAGAAAACTATTATTATTACTCGGCGATCTCTTGGGTTGTTGACTAAACAAGTACTTATCATTGGTGTTTCCTAATTTGAGAAAATGAAGAAATTTAGCAAGTGGATACTTTGGTCATTCTTGGATGCTTTTGAACTATGGTTCTAGAGGAAGTTGCTACGTGGGCAGCCAAAGTTACTAATTCGGAAGTACTCGGCCACATCAAGCCAGGAGCGTCTTTAGAAGCCAAGATCACCAAACTAAGGTTGACCTACTTTGGCTTTGTCAGGCGTGCTAATTCCCTGGAAAATGCTATATGATGCTTGGAATGATCAGCGATATCCGAAGAAGAGGAAGACAAAGAACACGTTGGCTTGACAATTTCACAACTGACACCAAAATGAAATGGGGCTCCTAAAGGAAGCCATGCTAGATAGGAAATCTTGGAGGAAGTTGGCATATGAAGTACCCGAAGCCTGGGTCGGTTACGACTGTAAGGATAATAACAATGAAGCATATTTGAGAACCATCTTTCAAGACAAGTAGTACGTTATACTATATGTATATTGAATGCTTTGCTAAGATTACATCAAGAAACTTTCCAAATAAGAATTCGTTTACAATTCGATATCAGAAAACAGAAATTGTGATCCTGGTACGTGCTTATATATGTGCATATTCTCCGATAATTCATCCATAAATTGACCTAAATGTCGAAATGGAAACAAGGGAAAAACACCTTTGAAGAAATTTTACTACGGAACATCCAGCACATGCAATAATGCAACATGCATGCAGATACATGTTTTCATATGGATCCAGAAATGTTTCCATGCTTGCGGACTTAGCTTAATCTGTTATATGCTCAGTGGCTCAGCATATGCTGAGCAAAATATTCATAAACTTAACGAATTCAACATCATCGTTTGTTAACAATAAAGCTACATTATTATGGCACTTTTGAAGCGATTTTCTGCAATGGTATTTTCTCCGCATTTCGCAGT
The DNA here is from genome assembly GCA_034697705.1 of Ommatoiulus sabulosus. Lineage (NCBI taxonomy): Eukaryota > Metazoa > Arthropoda > Diplopoda > Julida > Julidae > Ommatoiulus > Ommatoiulus sabulosus. The sequence goes on along the minus strand of JAQGAO010002152.1, from coordinate 2,925 downwards.
AACTTGGTACATTTCCAGTGAGAGTTAACATAGTCATTGGTCAGTGTTCCCAGAAAGTCCTCCACAATTGCCAAAACCCATATTTCAAGCTTGACAACTGGATTGTTTGGAGTGCTTGGATTTATTGATGCATTTTTTTGCGTTTTCCAGCCTTCTTTCGAAATTTCAATTAGAAATCTTTGGCAACATGTCCAAACATGCCATTCGAGTAATGAGTCGAACGAACCCACTTCGACAAATTCTCCGATCGATAGCTCTTTCCTTGCTCGTCGCATGCACCGAGTAGTAATTACAGGCATCCATTGATCATTTGAAATGACTGTGGCATTAACTTTTATATCTTATGCTTTTTAGTACTTGCCATAATTTATCTGGATAATTTGGGCATGCTCGTGTTGTTTCTGTAGCCTCTTCGACGTTTTTTTTTTTCACTTTCCTCGTCGCGTCTTTGTATCAGCTACCAGAATTGCCATCGCGGAGTAATTCATTGACTACACGAAAATGCTCCTTGAATTTCAAATTATTCTCATTAATCTGCTATTCCCACGGACTCCTTGGGCGTAAAGGATGGAAGAGTGAATACCTAAGTACCAATTATAAATGTAAGAAAAGGCGCGAAATCGTCTTACTCGGAGTCTACAAGCCGTTATCATTTCTTTTCTCTGCCACAATGGCTTTGAATTCCATTAAAAAATCCTGGAGGTGCGTGCAAAAATTTCGAGTTTCGCAGTCATTTTTTACTTGCCACGCGCTGTTTGCCTCGCGTTTCTACGGGCTTACGCTTGCGGCTTCAGCTCGATGATGCACTTCCTGATTCCACTTAATGGATGGTGTCTTCCCATCGACGCAGCTCGTCCATCAATGATGATTGGTTCGACAATTGGTTGAGTATGCCATGAAATAGGTGTTCGGATAATGCATCAACGTATCGCCGATAAAGTGATACAACACCAGCATTCCCTCAAGTGATGCAGCTTAAGGGTGCGACTGCACAAAGAATGCTTATTGCAGGCGCTTACCACTCGGCATACACTAGCGCCACCAAGCGGGATAAGAATGCGGCTTGCTTTTTAAATGTGGGCGCACACAAAGAAAGCTTAGCTGAGCCTGGCTGAGCTATTGTCAAGAAGCGCTTAAAAGCTTTAAAAAATGTTTTTAACGTTCATGTTTGGAAATCCGAAAGCAGATTTTTAAGACAGAGTGGCACACAGATCACTATTGATCAAAACTGTAGCCATGCCGCCTATGTACCGTAAAAACGTGTCCTGTGCTCATCATGAGATGCTAATGCGCATATGTGCTAGGTTTTACGCGGAATGTTACACCTATGCACAACGCTTGCAGTGGCGCCACCAAGCACACTGACCATCACGCTTATATCAGCGTTCATTCTGCTCCCCAAAGCTGACAACAAGAAGCTGAAAATAAGCACGAAAGAAGCACCTCGAAATTAAGTAAGCATTCTTTGTGCTCGCACCCTAAGTCGGGACTCCATGTTACCACTGTTTGCGTGTGCGACAAAGCTGCAAACATGGAAACTTGTATCGAGAAATATCTTGAAATAATACTTTTATCTATGAGACATACAGTAAGTTTTTGAAAATGCATAATGTCTGATAGATTTGCAATAGATTACTAAGTTTAAATAGCTGCAATAGCCTATATCAACAGAAAATGTAATAGATTCGAACCTCTATCACTATCAAACATAATTATCGTATTACATGATATTTTACATCATGATTTACATACATACTGTACATAACTGGTGGGTTATCCGACTGTACTAACAATTTGTTACATCAACTTCTTTGAAATTATAAACTTAATTGTTTCATGAAGTCAGTTACGATGATCCTCCTCATCAAGACCGATCTCAGGCATATTTATGATTTATAATATGTTTTGTTTCTGGGAAGTAGTGTTTTGAATTCTGCAAAGATGATTGACATTTCTTAGCAAGGTGTACAGAATTGGGTGGTATATATTGGTTATCCTATCATATTCTAAAATTTTGAGGATGATTGTTATTCAGTAACAGGCGAGTCTTGCAGACAGATCATAAAATTAAAACTTTTCAATAGTTTAACCTGAATTCGTGTGAGTTTGAATTCTTTCAGAAAAGATTTCCACCAACTATAGTTACTTGTTTTATCGTAATAATTCGCAATGCGTTTGATCATGTTGTACCCCAGGGTTGAAGTTTACTGTCGGCTTTATAGAACTTTACAGTTTGAAAATCTTTTTTTATAATTTTTATTTTATTTTCCTAAATGGTTAATCGAATGTAGTGTAAGTGCATTTCAAATATCTGGCGTTTGGCCTTTTTATATTCACCTTTGCATTTTTCAACACATGTTTAAGATCTTGAATTTTCTTTACCTTAATTAAACTTTAAAAAAAATGATAGCATGCACTTATCGACTAATTCAACGACTTCATCAACTCATTAGGCGCTTTCTCATTAATGCGATTCTTACACCTTGGGATTACCCAGTTTGATGAATTAATTGTCTCATACATGTATGGCGCCTATTGCCGTAAGTGAGCTTGCATATAGTTTAATTAAAACTTATATGCATTGTACACCTAAGCGACAGTTATCTTCAGCTAGTAATTAACTACACATATTCGTATTATTATCTAATTTGCCTCCCAGAAATTTGATGTTTTTAATGTCTGATTTTATAATATTCGTTGTGTTAGGACTATAAAAATTCTTTATTGTACTAATGAATAAATTTCAATTACTTTCGATGCAAAAGTACGGTTTGATCATCTGACAACGATTCTCTTTTTCGTCCTAAAATACCTGGTTCCGTTGCATATACAGTAAAACTTGTTATTGGTGACCACCAAAAAAAATGCTATGTTGGTCACTGTACACAGGTGGTCACTATACAAAGAATGCGTGAATTACATTAA
>JAQGAO010002151.1:0-20766 GCA_034697705.1 Ommatoiulus sabulosus | reverse complement strand
GAATAAAGGCACATGGTGCCGAAACGTCGCTGTTTGAAAGCAAATTTGGTCGCTGAAGTCGTTATATTAATATTAAGCTCAAAATTCCTCTCAAACATTTGAAACGGAAGAGCCGCAATGTTAACATTTTAGAAAAACACTTATCTGTATCATTAATTAAGAAATACAGTAGATGAAAAGAAATCTTCAATGTAGAATTACTTTTCCACTTTTTTCGTCTCGAGGAAGTTGCAACTGAATGACATAACAAAAATTGTACGAAATTGGGTGTTATGAATGAAATTTCCATTTTATGAAAGTTGTAATATTTTGCTGTTATAAATTAAAAAATGAGATATTCTCGCGAAATTTACTAAAATTATATATTTTTTTTCGAAACTTGTACAAGTGCCGTAGTGCAATGCCAGGTATTTTTTTAAATATGTATCACTCCCTCGACTCAGTCTATAAAACAGGTAATTTTTTATTTGTAAAGTTCTACATTAACTTTACTAAAGGTCCTTTTTTCCCCTCGCGTGCATCGGCAGTACCCCCCTATTTGGCGGCAAGTTTTTCCAATGTTTGGCCTAAGGGTTTGGTGACCTTGCCGTCGTCTAATGGTTGATCTCTTTTTGCGTTTTTCACGTGGGTTTCCGCCCCTGTCCCTGCCCCACCTGCCCTGGCAATGACCCGAGCAAGGGCGGGACCAGCGTGGCCCGCGGTAAGGTGTAACCAAGGTCATGGCCGGCGAAATCCCGTCATGCATCGGACGAACCCTTCGATTAAACGCCCACTTCTTGGATAGGCGGAGGTGGGGCAGGGGCACAATTCCACGATTTCACAGTGGCTTCTTTGGACCGAAAAAAAAAGGTCTTTAATAAAAAAGCATAGCAACGTGGCAAAATGCAAAATGTGGATTTGGCAAGATGACAATCCATTTGATCTGCGCTTTTTTCCAAACTGTCTCTTTGACCTCAAGTGATCAAATTCTTCATCTGCAGGCTTATTCCGACCTGTTCAATCAACATATCAAAAAAAAAATTAAATTCAGTTGATCCTGGATCATCCGAGAATATTGCGAACTGATTTTTACGGATAATCGAAATCACGGATACTCCAATAAATGTTCAATGTCATTCTTTAAGTGTGAACAGAATTAAAAGCATGCACAGAAGTTTGACCATAGATTGATCGTGTTTAACTTTGGCTAAGACACTAATAAACTACAGTAGTTTTTGTGCTGTATATATGTGGAATTAGACCCCAGATTTTCGAGTCTTCGGTACGTATACATGTCCATGTATACAGCACAACATTTGTCAAACGTCTTTGTTGTTATCATTTTGTGGATATTTCCATTCTCAAATTATTCTAAAATCCTTCTGTCGTGGCTAACCTTGTGGGGACTTCAAAAAACAAACTTCCAACGCTGATGGGCAAGCCGAATTATAATTTCACGCCGACTCGGACACTTGATAGGTGTTAAGGCGATGACTTAGTGGGGGCGCCCTCTGCCATCCTCATGGACCATATTGTCATTGGCACGCATTGAACAACGATCCTTTGATTAACGAGTCTTGAATTTTTCGAGACTCGTGAATCAATTTGTGTGCATCCCATGCATGCAACCACGTGATGATGGAGAGAAGGAATATACCGAATATGATCCTTGTCGATGACAGTTGAGATCCATTGCTAAATGTTGTTATTGAGTACGATAGTATATGTTGCTCCGTTTGTCATAGCATGCTGGATGCATTCATGCAAAATCATTTCTACATAGTATAAAGTATGTAAATAATTAAATGTGCTGCAATTTAAATCGAAAACGTGTGGGTCTGCAAGATCAAAGGCGCCTCGTACATCCTAGGGCGGGGTGCTGCGCCATCTCCCAGCTTCAACGAGCCTTAAATACGTGAGATGCATCTTGACATTCACCTTAAGCACTACCTGACCTTTGACCCTATATGTATATCTCGTCGATGATACTCTCGAGCCTCTGTCCAGACAACACCCACACCAGCATGCTAATAGTCTCAGTGTAAATATTAACCCACACTGTTCAATTGCTATTGTTATTGCGTTCACTCCCTCTGAATTTTGACCCCTCCCCTGATTGGTCGAACCCGCAATATAAGCAAGTAGTACTCCCTTTGACTCATTCGCAACCTCCAGGCCATCATTCCCATTTGAAACGCATGGTTTGGATGGATGGGTGGCCGTCATAAACTGGACTTCCAAGTAATGGTCAAGCAGAATGCTGCACCTAAAGGCCGTATTCATCAACCTGAGGTAGTTTTTTATTGATATCAGAATTCGAACATTAAATTTGCGTCACGTTTTTGGTTTTCAAATTTATTGATTCTGAAATCGTCGCGTGAATCCGTGGCGGCACCTTAAAATTTTCAGGTTTGAAAACAACTGATCAACAATAACATAATGCTAGTTGAAAGCGGAGAACGAAAGAAACTGAACTCTGAAAATGCATTGATATTGTGATGGAATAATATAATACTTGACATAGAATCACGATGATATGAACGAACGGTGCATGGAGACGGTTTTCACGCCATCTTGAAAACGTCAGAGACGACTTGGAGCTCTCTTCCAAGTCTTCGATGACTACCGAAGGCGGGGCGATGACGACAAAATGACGTAGGGAATTTCGAATTGCACCAGAGCCACAGTTCGTCTCCAAAGTTCGTCGATGCATTCTGAATAAGGCATTAGTGGTGGCCGACTGGCCGAGGCACGTTCTTTTAGTCGTTGATTCGATGAAAAAATCACGTGATGTTGCCCTATACCTAACTCTACATAAGGTCCATCGTTTTTCTATGTAGAGGTTGCGCGATAGGGTTGCTCGTGACGTAACTCTTCCAATTGAAAATATGTTCATCTATCAAAAATGCACATACTGTACATGTAGGAGTTCCACATGAACGAACCTTGCATGTTTTGTCCTTCAAGAAATTCTTCAAAAAGTTACCATCCAGGGATTTCTTTCCAAGGAATTACTGTGTATGAAACGTTAGTGCGAATCGGGTTGTTGCAATTTTCCCTGAAATGTGTTGCAACTATCAAACGAGTGATGTCATATTCCTCAGCTGGGCGCATCGCGCTAGGTGTGAAACCCTGACAATAAAATTGTCTTCGAAGTCTTATTCTTTCATTAGCAATCATGCAGCGAGTGGCCAAATAACGCAGGACTGAACGGGGCCATTCATAAAGTGCAGGGCACGAGTAATTTCAATTCATTGAAGTTTTTCTCACGAATGGTCTTCTTCTTCTTCTTCTCCACCCCCATTCTTTCGCCCTTGGCCATCTTTTTTCTCGTTCCCTTCGTGAACCCCATCCCGAGCCAATGTCACGCTACGCTTTTTTCCATCTCCGTGCAGCCCTGACCCCCGATGGCCCTATCAGGCGCCGTCCTTTAACCAATGGCTTCATCACCGTGACTCTCGATTTCTCTTTAATAAGCCTTAAAAGCCCGCCCTGTTAGACGATAACTCGCGAAATTTGGCCAGCGTGCACCACCTTTGCCAGCGCTGCCAAGTTCAACACACGATTATGGTGCGAGGATTTCGGCAATCATGATCCGAGCTCCACCTAGGATCGCTTATAAAACCGATATCCAGATCGGCGCTTATTATCTGCTTCGTCACGAAAAGCGCAAACAGCTTTTTTTTTAAGAAGAGCTGTAGCGCGGCATCGGGGTGTGGGGGCGCTGGTTCGCTTTTTTGGCGATTGTTGCTGGACACGTTTCTGGAACCTGTCACAACTTTTTTGCGCGCACCCGCTGCTTTGTTCGGGAACAATTACGCCAACAACCGCGTATAAATATAGAAGGGTGGAGAAAAACACGAAAATCGGAGATCCCCTCGTTCGATTCTGTTTGCGCAAGAAAACAGTGCGCCTTTTGTTGCGGGGGCTCTTCGGGTTAACTCTCGGCCGTGGACGCCTTTTATTTGTTAAAAAAGGAATTAAGGGGGCTGCGACGATGTTCGAGTGCTCGCTGGAGCTTAACCGAGTCAGCTGGGCTTGTTGTTATTCGATCATCTGCTTTAGCGCTGAAATCTAACCTTTTTTCGTGCCTTAGAAGGGAGGATTGAGTTAACAGTGAATCAAACGCTACGCAAACTTATTTGACACTAATGGTTTCATCCAGGTTACACGACGAACGCAACACGTTCCAAATTACGTCTCATATGCGTTCCTCACTTCTCCGATTGAGCTCAACAGGTATTCTTACGCGGCGTGGGATGATCCACGAACTATTCTGGGGAGCAGCCTGCATGGAGAGACTCTTGTTGATGAATTAAAAAATTAGAAATATATCCCGCGATTCCGTATACTGTACATGCACTGCAACCCTCTTAACGAACCGAATTGGTTTCGGCAAACATGTTCGTAACTTGAATGTTCGCATCTTGAATATGGTTTTCCCATAAGAATCAATGGAAAAATAACGATTTCGAATTGTTGAAATTGGGGTTTCCTGGAGAATACTAGTGAATTTTAAGTCGAATGAAACCTTTTATTTCTTTTGTTAGCCATAATACACTATCCTTTTCAATACTGTACATGTACTGTATGACCGTTAGAAGAAAGGATTTTGAAATACGCTCATAAATATCAATGTTTAATAGGAGTAGTAGGTTAGAAGCATATATATACGAATCGTAATTTGGCAGACTGAAAGCCACGTTTTCAGAAACAATATGGTAACTGGTAATTACTTGACGAAATAAAAGAACATTGAATTATAAAGCCCAGTATAGTGATCAAATAAACGTTTTTGCAGTTGCGACTGGCTCAGTTTTGTCAATATGGTTTGTTGCAGTGTGTACGCTCAGGTTTTGCAAAACTAGTTTGACGAATTTGGTTTTGTTCACGTTTAAAGTTTCAAGTTTTTGGTTTTCTTATAGTAAACTGGGCTTAAGAATTTAATGTTCTTCATTTCTTCTAGTGGTAGGTTTACGATGAAGACATTGACTTGCAAGAGTTTTTGTGGTTTCTCTATACCAAATTTTATTCTGATCAGGAAAAAGCTGCAAACTGCTAAAATAACAATCTGTGAACCGGCGCGGCGGTGAACAAGAGTGTGGCGATCGTGGATGATCGTACGTGTCACGATCATGATCACATCTACTGCCAAACTCAAGACAGTAACTTAAGTGGTCATGAATATTTGTTTGAGGAAATACTAATGTCAATTTATTAAAGTTGTTCAATATTAAAGAAATGAATATTGACGAAAAGAAATGTTCTATTGATATGTCACGGAAGGTATAACACAATAATCGGGAATAATTAATTAACCCTACCTCGAAGGAAGCGATGAACAAAGTCGGACGTTGTTTGGAATTGTTGCGGAAACAATACAGGAAACTGTAAGAAAATTCCCAACTAAATGTTTCTTTCCGAAGTGTTCTATAATACGAAAAACTAAGGTGAATTGGAGAATGTGCGAGCAAATTCTAGCCAATGAATCATTGTCCCAAGAAAAACTGGACAGAACCAAATCGGATAATGCATTTCAAAGGAAAGGCTGCAAGAATTCTTAAAAAAAAGCGCAAAACGTGGTCACTAGCAGAAACTTTCGATTCTAAAATACCGGTAGGCCTAACTTAAGTATGACGAATTGTTATGTGGGTTATACGTCGTGAAACAACTCCTCAGCTTTTATGATAATTATTATCCTAATGGATTAATTTACACATTTCCGCCGGCCGTTGCTGCCACCTATATACTTGTATGAACATATTTAAAACAAAAGATAATAGTGCTGCATGCATGCTGTAGCTGACCAATGGTGCCCTCTAATTTCTGCATCAAGCCTATAGAGAAAAACGTTTCTTCCCAACAAAGTACCTAATAAGCAGTCGAATCTGATCAATATATATTTGAAAACTTTTTAAAAACAAATAACCATTTTTAATGGGCATGCCCAACATTGGCGTCACCTGGCTACTTCAAAAGAACATGCTGAAATCGGATGCTTTAAAATAATTTCGTTTTGGCAACTTATCACAAACGTATACTCAGACAACAATTGTCCCAAACTTGCGAGTCGGAGTGCAGGAAGAGAAAACCTGACTTATAAACAATATTTAGTCATCGCCAACCGCGCGGAAGTTCATGAACTCCTTAGGCACCGAGTCTCATTCCATTGAAAAGATGTAATTTTTCAAATAATCTCCCTTAAAGTGAGTGCTAGTGCAATTTCCATCCTCTAACACACGAGTGGTTCTCGAGTGTCCTGATGGAGGCCAGCGCAATCATCAGTTCCAAATCTGTTGTGTTGCATTATTTATTTATTGCTCGCTCCTTTTTTTCCCAAAGCTCAACACATGTCCGTCAAAATCTTTCGCAGATGTCATACGCATTTTTTAACATCTGAATACATGTATATGGTTTTTTAATCTGGCTTTGGCAAGATACCAAAGTATGCGGCACGTTCCGACAATTGTGAAAGGGAAAATAAAACCTTAAATATAAGATTCACTGGAAAACTCAACAAGAACCCGCACTTGGATGCCACAAATAGCTATTCTGAAGAGAGGTTTAAACTATTTCTCACAAGTTTTTTTTTTTCCCCAAGGCATCTTGTAAAGAATCACCGGAATCTGGACAGTTTTATTCTTCATCGAGTAGCATATTGAAAAAAAAAGTGATTTTGGAAGCGCCATGGTTTATCCAGAATTTTGAATGTTTCTTGGGAAAAACTGAACTTCGTTTCAACATTGCCGAAAGTGGATCCCAGTTACATGTATCAAGATGCCTGGAGCTTTCCCCGAGAGATGAATCGGGGCATCCTAAAGAAGCCCCTTTCAATTTTAATATTTTCAATGGTGGTTGATGAAGAACATTTGGATGAACATAATGTTTTGGCATTTCATTTTATTTAACTAGAAAATGCCAGAATATAGGCGGCTCCGCCTCGCGAGCTGTCAGTTATTCTCTTATGGCAATTCCACTCCAAGTTCACGGTTGAGCCCATCTTTTTCAATCTACTATTCTGCATGCTCGCAGCCATTTCTTTTTGTTCATCCGCTTGTTGGCCAATTTTGCAGAAAATGAATTCCTCATTTGGCCCGAGCATTTACTCTCTTCGCTGAATGTTAATCCGACTGAAAGCGTAAGGGTTGGGTTGATCCCTCTGACCTTTCTTCATTTTTGATTTTGACAAGCGGAGCCACAAATCATCAATGCACAACCATTTACAATAATAGATGTTTTTGCAAATAATGTTGCCTGAAGAAATGGAGAGAGAGAGCACTTTAAAAGCAAATATTAATGTTCAGAGTGTTACCTATAGCAGCGGAAGAGCGCTACGAGCTGCTGACGATACTGAGGTGGTACTTTGAAGGAAGGTTACTATTAAGTGCTAGGGGGCGAGCATCAAAGGTTCTGACATCAGCCGTTTTTTCCACGGCAATTCTGCTTACTATACAGATTTTTAGAAAAAGAATTTATCAATTCTTGCTTTCCGTGAAAGTTATACCTATAAAGCAGAGGCACGTTAGTTACATTTCAAATTTGGCTGGAATGTTCTGATTTGATTGAAGCCAAAGCCATCACCAAAACGTTTATCCATCTCAGGAGCACGTGCTATGCGGTCATTTTGCAAAAGTCAAATGCAGTCTGACCTTAAAGTTTAATGAAAGTCTATGCAACCGGCCGTGAATTTTGCACATTCGAGCAAACGATCTCTTCGGAGGCGCTTTATAATATACCCTCCTAAATCTCGCTCGGAAATCTCCGCAACTTTGTCAAATCATTCATCCCTCGTATTTTTCAAACACTCAAGACCTACTAGAAGTAGGTAGATTTGACGAAATCGGACAATCCTTTTCGAAAATAAGCTGTAATAACACGGGAACAAACATAATAGTATTTGGAATCTTCCTGAACCTCCTTCCAGCCTGCTTTCACATCCTAATTCTCGAGTGTTTTTTTCGACGGAACTGCAATTTTCTTTGCTTTTCTGCTAGTTCGAGTGTTAATTTTAAGATCTTTATCGCACCTAACCGATAAGTAGACTATTTTTAGATGAAATAATAATAATTTTCCCGAGTCCCCCGACGAATTCTTCAATCTTTTCATTGCTCTTGGAGTGCTTAAGCGTGACGTCGCGAGGCTGGCTTGCTTTGGAGTAATCATACAGTATATAATGAGCAGTTTGCATCGCGTGGGGGCAATGCCAAGAAATTCCAATAACTTTTAAAATGACTACTAGCAGCGCCACCTATAGTCCCTGGCGGATATAATACAGGAAGATTAAACAATTAGTATACACTAGCAATATTTCCAAACAGCCGCCAACATGTTTTGTCATCTCGTGGGCAGCCCATATACTGATATACGGGCTGTACTTTGGCTGGTGATACCTCGCAGGGGTGGAAATCGCAGTATTGATATATTTGGTATATGGCCCCCACAAAGGACGGGGGCGTTACGGGTCCAGTTTTTTTAGATATCACTTTTGTGTCTTCATTTCAACTGATATATTTTTATTTTATCCAAAATCTAGCAGAGAATCACGCAGCTCTTAACCTTAGCGGTATAGGTATAGTGGGGAAGCCTGACAACGATCCTGGGGGCCCACATCAGGATATGGGGGCCATGATTTGGTAGCAATCTACTCATATACAGTACGTAAGACGCGATTGCTTACATAAATAAAAGCAAACTGCCATGGCTGCGCAGTTCCATGACAAATGCATTTTAGGTTCATGTTAGAGCGAACGTACTGTATACTGAGAATTTATTTTCCAAGTTCAGAGTTCCTCCAGCTTGGTGTCGTTTACTTTTGTCTTTTCCTTATGTTATGCAAATATTAACACGTAACCGCCGTCTACGAGAGTCATCGAATCAAATGAAACGTTAACTGCGCTAACCTCTGCAGCGCATCCTGGCTTCACCTCTGATCTCTTAAAAATTTTAAACATGCACTCGGACGTGTCAGGTCACTGTCTGTAAACAGTTGCTTCTCCTACGATGCTGCCACTTGCTACCATAGATAAATAAGGATGCCGGCATTTTTAAGCGTGTTTGATCGGCAAACAAATTCTATGGCTTCTCTGCTACGTGCCGAAAACCACCTTTTTTGCTGTCACGATGGCATCCTCGAGTACCTTTTGCACTATGTCTAAGCAGCGTTTACCGCAACATAGTATCCGTTTTCCTTAATTTTAAAAAAAAACTTGCCACGGTAGTTAAAATCTAAGAGCTTTTTCGAAATTAAACATCGAAGATGCATGCTCTTACACTAAATTTTGTTAAGGTTATAGATGTCTCGGAAGCAAATATGTGTTATGCCTATGAAATTCGCCCATACCCGACATTCTATACCGTGTTTCTAATGTACTGTATGCATTCAACAGAATGATGAAATCGACGACGTTATCATTTTACCTTTGATATTGGAAGCACGTGTCAATCTGATCCAAACTACTGTATACAAGTTTGGCAAAGACCCTGACCGGAAGTGAGCGGAGAAATTCCATCCAACATTCACGAATTTCGGGCGTAATAACACAAGTACACGTTTATCGGTTTTTTTAAGTCCTGTTCCGCTTTTGACCTGTCATCGAACGGCCTTCAGAAGGTCACCTGGGCGTTGACACATTGGTAGAACCCCATATAGACGTTGTTCTTATTATCATAAATATACTGTATTTCTGGCGATGCCTTGTGTATTTTGGTGTCTCGGCGCAACATGACTCCTGCGTGTTCACGTTCAGAAAAAAAAATTTAGCAAACAGTTGGGAATGTGCATAAATTATCACTAAAACGGCTGAATAACAAGTAAGGGGCTGTATTTTATATAAAAAAGACAAAAGTGGTATAGACACCACGTGACGGCCTTCTTGTTTTAACGCCACCCTCCTAAAATTAGGGAGGAGACCAGACCAGTTCCCATCACGGCTATAGACTGGCTAAAAAACGGCAGTGGGATTTTTAAGGTCTGCCGTAAAAGGTGGCGAAATTCCATTACTGGAATTAATTAGTACCTTGTCTCTATTTCTTTTTCTCTTCGTCGAATTGCGAGGGGAAAAGAAGGATGACATATCTATTTTTTTGTCCGTCTACCTTAGGTCATGACCTACAGGGGGTTGTAACCTTTGCGAACCGAACACCTGGGAAAAAACAAATCCCCGCTTCTCAGGTCATTATTTAAGGGCATATATCAATCACCCTGCATGGTTTGGTGTTTACTAATAGGCTTCTTTCGACGTCATCCTTCACCCCCCACACCGAGCCACCCCCACCCTTAATCAGTTAAATACATTTCGTGATAATTTTCACGTTTGCGAATTAATTATCTCGTGTTCAAACTTGCAGGCGTCTATCGAAATATGAATTTGCCACCCATTGGCAACGACATGTGCAGAAATTGTAAGTTGACCTGTCTGACCCCAGTTGCTATTATGAATACGTCAGAGGTGACCTCGTGTTTAAGGGGGTTTATTTGTACGCGCGTATATTAACTTCATCTCGATGCACCAGGGTCTCGCTACTGAATGCACGGTGCAATATCCAATAAAATGCTGTCAAACTATCGAAGATGGGTTCTTGAACCATGTCATCCAAACAACTGATGCACATGAAGTGAGAATATGATGCTAATTCCATTTCCGCGATGATTTGCGTGGCATTATGAGTCTTTAATTTATTTATAAGGATGACATTCTATTATAATATAACATTATTATTCGATTGACATTAAAGCGTTCAAATTAACAATACTCAAATAATAATAATTTAATTTATATGTACTGTATGCCACACTGCAACAACCCTTGTCCAAGTCGAATTGACTTTTCGGATTTACATGCACTACTCTGTAACTGCAATTTACCTGTTTAAAAATTTGCTACAAAGTGTCCAGCGTAACTGCAGTTTGTATAAAAGGATTTTAACTTCGTAATTTCGAACACTATAACAGCCTTTAAAAAGTTCGCAGGATATATTTGCGAGTTCATTTGCTGTCAATGCAGCATAGGTTCCTGTATCTTTATCAACATTTAATTGCTTATTAGTGTGTGACTTTCTTCATCTATCGTAACTAGAGTATCTAATGTAAATATGAAAATTGTGATTAATGTTATTGAACAGATATTTGAATTATATTTCTCTTCAATAATTCGTCGAATTTCCAAAATTTTGGACCATTATAACTTGTCCGACAAGGTTGATTTCACATAAAATCGCAGAAAACGCAAATGAACAACTTAGCAATGGGGAAACTGGAGCACATTGACTACAATGGACAATTCCGCTAACTTTTCCCAGCATCATCAAACGATTAATTAAAAAAAATGCCATAATACTGGTTATCAAGCTCATATATACGATAAAAGCTACCATCCAACAAAGTCCAAAATCTATAATGTCTGAACAATAAATATAACTATACGATAAGCGCAGTTCGTTAAGTGTTACTATACGTTATCATGTTTTAATTGTAAGTTATATCCTTAGGTCATAAACTCGCGAAATGCATATGAAAAAGTTACGCATTAAACCAGTTAAGCGAGTGCATGCATTGTTTCTTTAACGAGGCTTTATCAGTAAGCTTGATCTCCGAATATTCGAGCCGGTTAAGAACAAGCTGCAAGGAAGAATATGCTTGTTATAAATAAGCCTGATCCGAGTCAATTAAACGATTTTCCCAGGAACCTTATTAAAATTAACTGATCTGATAATCCAACATAAACAGAATTGGTTAATAGCTTATAATGTTTAAAATCGTCATTTCGACTTCCCCAATACTCCATCTACATTATAAATCGTACAGAGCTATCCCAAATCAATTTTCTACAAACCATATTGACGTGCCATTTTTCTTAACTGTAGAAAGATATTTTACCATTTCTGGGAAAATTTCTGGGGATATAAAGCGTATTTAAAGGGGTCGGGGCGGGTAATTGGATTGAAAGAAATATTTGGAAATTGAATATTTACATATTTACTTGTTATCAACTATATATGTAGGATTATATTTTCCGCCTAAATTTTTTTAACAAGATGCGGAACGCCATTAAATTTTGTTCTACATTTTTTGTTTGTTTGTGGAATTTCTTGCTTCTAAAAAAATATTGGGGAGGTATAAAATTGTTTGAACCTGTACAGAAGGACGGATAATAAATATACTTGCTCGTTGAGGTAAAAATAAATTTCATATAAACGTGTTATTTATAATCTGGGGTAGTTTTCTCAATTGTTATAAGTTGTTTATCTTTTTTTTTTAAATGGCGCCTTTAAAATATCATTTCAAATTAAATTATAACTGTAAAACCATGAGTTTGCTCATTCGCATATTCTTATGGATCAAGCAGCACCCACCACCAATCGACTCTCCACCTGGCTATAGGGCTATTACTGGATGTTAAGCAAAACTACAATCTCATACCCGCAATTTAATTTTATGATTAATGGCCTATTCGCATCCACCAAATACGTACCGTAATTACGTCACGTGCGTTGCGGAACTTTATAGCGTGACGTCACACCGCACGTAAAAATACGCGTACCGGTTCGCGTTAACGGTTTTTTTTCTATTTTCTTCCCCCAAAATAACGATTAAAATTGGTCAGACGGAAAAAGTCGAATCAACTTCAACTGGTACGGATGCGGTTGCAAATGTCGTATAATCGTCACTTAGCCCCGCCCACCGTCATGTGCGCATGCGCGACCACGCACGTGACGTAATTACGGTACGGATTTTGGCTATAAAACTACCTCGTGATATAGTGGTAAAAATTGTAGGCGAACATTTCCCGACAAATTAACAAAAACAATCATAGATCCAAATCTTGGTTTACTGACGTACTGCACGCTCAACTTGTCATACATAAAAATCTTCCACTTTTTTAAAAAAAAATAATTACGATGCAATTTCATTAGTTAACGATCAATCCACTAGCTAGCCGAATTGGTCTCATAATCACTTTAAATATATATATATATTTTTTTTTAAAAAAGTCAACTATTTTTAATTTACGACAAGTAAAGCATGCGGTGCTCTTTTGAGGCATATCCAAAATCTAAATAAAAACACCTCGTGATACATTTAAAATGCATTTTTTTTTAAGGCAAAATAGATTTACAATGTATTTCCAATAATACATTTTTTAAAAAAATACATTAAATTTAAATTTCTTTATATGTTTTGTAAAATATATTTTTGGATGTTCCAATCTATACATATTTTGAATAACTTTTAAAATATATTTTTAACCTAAACATATATTTCTGTTTTTTAAAAATGTATTTTAAAATGCATTCATATATTATTACAATAATACATTTCTAAAAAATATATTTCCAAAGCTTTTTTTTCGATGTGGGATTTCTTGATGGCAATTTGAAATTAATAGGTCGTGAACCGTGCGCGTAATTTGTTTCCATTACATTTTGGCAACCACCTTAATGCACGTGCACGCGCTATTTTGATCCGAGAAGGAGTAGTAGATATTTAACTCCTATTCCTCCACGGCTCCGTGTTATTGAAAGCCTTCTTATTGTTTACGTTGTTGTAGGTAGTAGTAAACATCCCGGCACCGCCTCGTCGTCCTCAGCTGGCATCATTCGCAGCGCAGCATCCGTGCCTCTGCCCTCGCCGCCGGTGCATCCTCATCGAAGCAGCAGGCGCAAAAAGTGCAACCGATCCGGTCGCCAAGAGGAGGAGGAGGAGGAGGAGGCGAAACGGAAGAAGGAGGCGAAGGACGTCTGCCGTGAGGGGTCAGCCCCATCGACTGCGGCACTCGCTCCGTCTCCCTCGGCCTCGGTGCATCTTCAAGCGGCGACTACGCCCTCACCCAGCTCCGGCTCGCGCGCCACATCCACCGCCGCCGTCCTCCCCACGAGTATGCCGGCCGACACCCTGGTTGTCGATCCGGCCAAAATCAAGACGGAACGCCTGAGCCCTCCCGCCATCGATTCCTCCTCGCCGTCCGCCTCCCCGTCTTCTCCGGCCGCACGCTCGCCCAATTCCTCCGCTCGCCTGCCCGTCTCCTCTCCCCGGGCCTTCTCCTACACTTCCCCCGCTTTCGCCGGCACGCCGCCACCGCCCTCGTCCACCCCGGGCCTGGATCGCTTCTCTCCCGCGTCGCTGGGATCATGTACCGGGACTCCGATCATCAAACAGATGGAGCAAATGATGATGACTAGGAATTACAGCGACTTTATGCGCAGCCTGGCCGCCAAGTACAACAACAGCAATCCGCCAGATAGGTAAGCCACAAGTTCGCCTAACTTTGATCGAACAATTCTTTCCTAATGTGTCCCTTAAAAGTAGTCCTTAATTTAAAATAAATACCTCACAAATTTTCGATTTCGTCATGATGGGGTATAGCGAAGAGGCTCACGAAGTTATGGAACATGCATGTTGTCAGAATCAGATATTTAAGATTTCTAAAATGATCGGATATAGCCCCAATGTCAAAATCAATGTTTTATAGTGTTGCTGTATATATTTCTTTTACAAGATTAGTAGTAGTCTGATGGGAAGGGGACACAATGGTGACACTGTTCTCGAATTCAACATAGTTGCGCATATATATGTAGCTTTGTGGTCAAAGAAATGCATGCACTTTATAACTGCAGCGGCAGAACGGTGTATTTTTTTACATCTTCACGAGGATTATTACTTCCAAAAACTTTTTATTCTGAAAGTATAGCGTTTACAGTGAGAATGGTGCTAAAACAATAGCCGAGTATGAATGAAGTTGATCAAATTTTTAGCGAGAAGTTCATCCACCGATGGAACTATTTTTTTTTTCATTCAGCATTCGTGTCACCTGTGTGTATAGGTCCATATATTCTTGATACAGTTGTGTAGGCACAGTTTCACTAATGACACGGCAGCGAATTAAATATTGCATTAGACATACAGTATGGTGTATAATTACATTATTGTAAATTTAAAAATTTGAAAAACGTGTGTCAAAAATGAATGCACGTCCACGACCGTGTATACAAACCAAGTTAATGTACGTTTAGTAAAATAACTAAATCAATGCTCATATATGAATTACCAATGCAATTCCTATTGCATGTAATGATTAAGAGCTAAATAGATAAGATGGACCCAGATTTTGTTTTTAAATCTGGTTTGCTGCGAATTCAAATTTGTCAGCGCATTTATCCGCCGACGTTTCGTATACATCAGCGCCCATTGGAACAGGTAGAACAGGTATTTTCCAGCAACATCTCATGTTTTCTGAAACTTCGATTTTGGGTCTTTAATTTGAAGGATTGTCACACACCCGTACAATAATGATAAGAAAACGGCATGGTACCGCTCTCGAGTCCTTGGTACCCATCTACCCTCTCGTACACCGATAGTATAACTTATCTCAGCATTTTCATAATTGCATAAATATTGTAATTTCCGCACACCCCCACCTTGACCCATGGGGATTGCCCCAGCATGCAGTCGACGTCCTCAATTAAGTTTTAACGCACCAATCAACGATTGTGTGGCAAAGTATCATATCGCACCATAGCGCATCTTTCATTATACACGCCGTCGCGTCATTCGTATAAAGCAATATTTTTAATTTAGTTTTAATGACCTATTTAAAAGATGACAATATAGCGATAAAAATATAATGAACACATTTCATGACGGCCTGCCAATCATTAATAATAATGCGAGCCTGGCTATGACAAAATCATTAATAAGTTGCAAGCATGAATAAGTTCACGATGACCTAGGCCAATGATGTTTAGGCCTGGAAAAATATAAATGCCTTATTATGACTTGTAGTAATTAACACTGATTTCTGTGTCAATAGTCCCGGGATGATTAACTGAAAACGCGTTCGATTCTTCCGAAAGATGGCGCTTCATGAATGCGGCTAACATTCTTGTTGAAAGGTCCCATAAAAGGGAACAGTATAGGCAGCTGTTAATTTGTAGGCTGGACATTTATGGACAGACAATCTACGTTAAGGACGTAATTTTCAGACATGGATGTGTTATGTAAGAACAAAACTATCCACAAATCTGCCTGGTCATTCGATTCTGCGATCCATTTTGCTTAATCAGCGTCGACGAGACAATGCAGAGGGCGTTAATGTCTCTCATACTTTGACACCGTCGTGAATTCAAGTAGAACGCCATAATGGATTCGAAGAATGTAATTAAGTAGGATTGCATGACGGAGATTGCTCGTGTGCATGCCTATGCGAAATCCTTTTACCAACTCTTAACATTTCCTACAAATACCAAGTTTAGAGGATGCAATTTCAATTGATTGATTCGAGAATTTCCAAAATTAAATGGAGTTGTCCAATAAACGGGTCTATAAAGATAAAATTCAACGCATAATTAGCACGTGCACCGGACAAGCCAGTTTAACCATGCATTATAGCTGATCGATCTTTCACCTCGAAGACACTCGTTAATCTTTTACGATCAATTCTAATCAATGAGAGGTTATTAGTTTCTGATCATTTAGTAGATAGTGGCAATTTTCAGTGCATGAACGCAGGCAGTGACCCATGGCATCATTGAAGCGTTTATGTAGGGTAGTCCCATGCTAGGTAATACTACTGTATTTAGTTTGACGTTGGATGCATTAATATTACACTGTCTTTCTCAGAAACATTGCACGACTTGTATTCCCATGCATGTCTTAATGCATCGAAGGTTCATGCCTTGATATTTCATTACAAATCATAAAGAATTAATGCACTGGTCCATGTTTTTTAAAGAAACGATTCATCTTTAATTTTGAAAGGATATTCCTCATTAACTGCTGTTAAATTTTCTAAGCAATTGCTAACCGTACATGTACTATTTACATGTTCCCTAAATCAGTTTTTGAAATAAAACTTAATACCCCGGCTAAAAATTAAAGAGATCATTTCTGGCTTAAAAGTGTCCCAATACGGCCGCGTGTTTTTATCTGTTAAATCAAGTAATTTTTCAACGTTAATATACATGAAAGAACTTTATTTTAATAATTGGAACTTTCGCCTGCGTGTCTTTATGAATATACATTTGAAAACTTGCGCCATTAAGTGTGATGTGGTGCGGTCATCCTTAATTTCTCCAAATATGTTTACCTTTAACTAATCATTAATAACATTTTAAACATGTAGGCCTACATATATGTTGAAAGCTTATTTTGTAGCATAAAAATACTGCCTCCTGTATTGCATATTCGTCGAGAAATGCATGCGGTTGTCAAACAATGACAACTGCGTTTTTACTCCACAGTAACGCCATCTAGTGAAAACTAAAGTTACTTTATTTTTACGCTGTTTTAAAAACGGTTGCGGCAAACACAGCCAATTTCAGCAAAAAGTAACGTTTTCCAACATATTCTTCCAAAGACCAGAGCTAAATGGATACTGTAGATAGGATACCTTAGAATGGAAATAAAAGAAATGCAGAAAAACATACATAACCTTCAAGCTCGAATGCATTTAGCACTCGACTCTTTATTGCGAGCAGGCAACCCTTACACTTTTAAAAGTCAGCAATTATTTGCACTGCGTGCAATTGGTGGCGAATTTCTGTGAAGCGTTCATTGTGAGGTCGCCCATAATACCCCTTCCTACCCTCGCACCTATACGATTATTTGGGGTCATACAACGCATCCACGCAAAAACTATGTGAGGGTCATGCGTGGAAACCGCAAGAAACCGCTAAAAGTAACAATGATCCGAGTCTCAGTTTCTGTTAAAAAAAAAGTAAGGTTTTTATGGTAAACCTGGCGAGTGTTGCGTGAGTACATGTATGTTTGTCACTATATGGCTTTGGGGCAGTTTCACTGACTTTGCTGAAAGGGTACAATCGATGTGCCACCTGTATGGGTATACATCTTTTAACATAAAAATACGACTCGTTATTGTGCTTTTTTTGAATTTAAGGAAACGAAGGCACTCGACCGTTTAAAAAAAAAAAGGATAGTGCTAGTTAGCAGGTTTTTCATTTTTTTCCCCTCGAATATTATTTGCAAATATGATTGAGCGGCCCAAGGGCAGGGCCACGTGTTCGCCCCATTTCAACCTGAAGTTACGTTATGGATATGGAGGATATGCACCCCCATGCGGCGAGCGCATCTTAATGGGGTCGCTAATGTCGACTCACCATGGAGCGCCATCATCATCAAACCTTATTTTTCAACTGATACTAGATCAGCTACCCCACCCTTTCACATCGGCCATCTAGACGCGCCCACGTCCAGCTTGGTTGCCTTATAAATCAGGAAGATAAATGGGGCCTAGGGTATGATATGGCTTATTCATAAACCATTGATATTTGGAAATGAATGAATGCATGTTACAACCCGTTGTTGCAGCTAGTCCTCAAAGTATGACACGTGATACTTCGAGTTTTCAAAATCCATGAAAAAGTATAGAGAAAAACGTTCGCAAAACTACTGTAGCTGTTGAGCATCCTTTAATCGGGGAGAAAGGGTTTCGGGTTTTGTGCAAAAGAAGTACGAGATAATAATTTCAGCTCGGATTTTTGCCCGCTGAGTTTGGCCATTAGGCAAGCAGTCGGAATTGACGTCTGGTTCGCAGTTTGCAAGTGTAGCACGGTGAATCCCTTAGCACCGCTCATTTCACACGGTGATAAGTCAATAATTTGATTTATCCTAAAAAATAATGGGATTTTGAATAGCCAAAATGGTGGAACCCGATGGCGAGCATGTTTATTCGATTCTGTCAAATAATTCCCGCCAAAGGGGAGGTTTCTTTACCCGAGGACAGGGGAGTTGCCATGCGGCGACCATTTTTTATTTCTCGTAATTTCTTTTTCCTTCGCAATCCTTTTCTAGTTTTTAATGTATTTTTACGCGTTTCCACGCAATAGGAACAGCGGGGCTAGTTAGCCCCCTGCTGGTCACTATAATTGGTCAACCTTATTATTTTTAAAAGTTCCTTTGTGGTCCCCATAACTCAAGAGGTGCCAACTTGTACCGCTTTTTTGTGCCGGGCTCCCCATACCCTTTTCCCACTCCCTTTCGTAATATTACAATAAAACAATACAACTTTTCAGAAAACCACGAGAGTTCAAAGGGCTTCTTCGAGCCATCTAAAATGCGCCACCTGTGGCTGGAAAGTTGAGCCGACCTCATCGCCAGGCCAACGTAACTTATCGCAAAAATTTGCTAATATTGTATTGCGCGTCTATACAGGCCCTTCTAGGATGGCAAACACCTGGATGGGCGCCACGCTTAGTACATAAAGGTTAATTCGCTTGACCCACCAGTGCTCTCGATGACCTTTTGCTGCTATGGCTACAATGGATGCTGCGTCATACGTTTCTGATTAGTAAAATTCATGACTGCGCATCCAGAGGTGCAATTTCGCTGCGCGTTACATGTTCTGGACAAATGAAAATAATGCATTTTTCAAAAATTAAAACCACCACCGCGTTGATTATTTGAGTTAAGTTTCATTTAAAAAAAAAGTTTGTCATGTTGCAAGTACAATAAGCTCTTAGCATAAGTAAAGTTTCTTTTAATTTTATTTTCATTAATTATACTCCAAATGCAAAGTGTTTTAGTTTCTTGCATTTAATTCTCCGGATAATTAAAATTTTATTGCGAATCTGCATGCACGTACTGTTGAAATTGACCGTAACGAGCGCGCAGGTGGTGCATACATTTTACAACGTTCTTGGAATTTTGTGCAAATTTATAGGAAAGGTAATGGCTTTTAAGTTGGCTTATTAGAGTCGGTAGGAAATGACGCATCTTTCCTCCCATAATGCCTTTCGGCCGCTTCCATTGTGCGTAATTAAAAGCATTTAATTGTTCGCGAAAGAAGGGGGCAAGGGGCACCGAGCCATAAAAACTAAATTATTCCTTTTATCCTCTTTAAATTATTTCTCCAAAAAAATTCCCACGTATTAATATGTCAGGGATGGGTGGTGCGGGCGCAGCGCATTAATTCATTCCAAATATTCAGGTGCCGCCACCTAGGGGTCATACCTAGGCCCCTCGTATATTTGTTTGCTTTTATAACGCACCCCTTTACTTCGTAAATTATTATAAGTTCTCATTTGTCATTCGTTTGACTTCCTAAGAAGCTGCATTTTTTTTCTCTCAACCGGCCCCCTCGCATTTTAACAACAATCAAAAATGTACGCTCTAAAAAAAAGTTGAAGATTTTATTTGAACATTTTTCATTTATGTAACGCTTAATTAAAAGCTGCTTTTTACCAGCTGGGATGAATTTTTCTTAGATGGTCTTTTAACTACCTCAGCCAACCAACTCAAACATAATAATAATAAAAAAACTGAGTATATATATGCAGTTGAGCGCCGTGCGTAATGTTTTGAGTTGAAGCTTTAGATTCCTTTTCGAATACATGTACATGTATTGGTCATAGAATAATTGGAAAAGCCTAGGGTCATCTCTAAACGACAGCATCTATTTTAACAGAAAGAATGTGGGAAATCATTTATGGCCGTTTGAATAGGTCATTGTTAGCGCTATGAGCATATAGTTTCATTGTTAGCGTGAATAGACCTTGCACCTCGTTTAGATACGTTATATTTTATATATACAGTAGAACCTCTCTTATATGAACTAATTGGGACCAGGGGTGGTTCATATAATCGAAAAGTTTAGATAAGGGAGGTTGAAATTCCAACCAATAGAAAACCAATTTTAATAAAATAGGAAACAAGTTAATTAAGTATTCAAAGTTATTTTATCACATTTGCAAGGACTTGTATATCACTTTTATTGGGCAGGTTTGAAAAAATCATGAATCTTCTTCTGTTTCACCATCTTTATTTTTTTTGTCAAA
>JAQGAO010002150.1:0-20769 GCA_034697705.1 Ommatoiulus sabulosus | reverse complement strand
CTATATCTCAAATTTTCCATATCTCAAATTTTTTTTCTGGTCCCTTGGAGGTTCGAGTTATAGAAGTTTCACTGTATATATATAATGATAGTAATAAAGCTGGACAACTTGAAATATTTGAGAGTATACAATTCAGTGTAATACGTGTTTATCAACTGGGGGTTTCAGGAAATCTTTTGATACTTTCCCTGAACCGTAGCCGCGCGAATTTCACGCAATTAATTCATAAATAAATAACTGCATTCACCAAGAGTTATAAATAATAAACCGTAGTTCACATGCTAAAATTATTACAAATTTCCCGCAAATTATTTTTAAATACACATGGCCATCCAGGTGGCACGATATATCGTAAGTCAATATGCAGACTCCCCTCACTTTTACCCATCCATGTGCACGCAGCGCCGCGTAGGTAAAATGGATTATGGACAACATCGTTCACTTGACTCAGCAAAGTGAACTACCTCACTGAACTAGTTCATCGTTCACTAGTTCGAACCGGACTTAAGTGAACTAGCGTCAACTGTCGTTCACTTACTCTAGTTTTTTTGTTTTCGTTCACTCAATCATCCATTATCGTTTGGCACGCGTCACTCGTTCAGGCCGTTTGAAAATGAAATGTGCCGACACGGAGTCGGCATACAGATTTTACGTATACTGGGGTCAATACCAGCTGATGGCGAACTAGTAGGGGATTTCAATATCGGACGCGAGAATGTGTGGAATTTATTGCTTATTGCATCCTTCTAGTTCGCATACTTGCGAAAACGTAAGTCCCTAAACAAGTAATAATTTAAAAGGATAGTTTCAATTACCTTAATATGGCCTTTAATCGATCGCATATGAATGAAGCCCGCACGTGTACCATTTTAGATCGAATTTGACAGCAAGTTGCTTCAACGGCGTGGCCCGGATTGGCACAAGAAATGTACGCGACAATTAACGAATAGCACTGTAATCCAAATAGAGGCATGCGTTCTCCACTTGAGAGGTTCGACTCTTGTCCAGCAACCTTTGATTGCGGAAGATGACAGTTTCCTGCTATGGAATGGAGAAATATTTGACGGAGTACAGGTGAAACTGCGTTCCCGCACGAGTTGAACTTTGTGTCATCCAGTGCTGTCAAACTCTACCTTTGTAGATCTTGATTTTTTTAGTTTTAAAGTTTTAATTATTTTTAACCATAATTATATTCGTCAATATGCAATATTTTAAAATTATCGATCGACAAACAAACCTGCAATTTCATAAAAAAATTATTTTTGCCAGGACAATTTTTTTTTCAATATAATTTTTAAAAATTAAATGAAAGCTAATTAACTTGGGGTCAATTTATGAAGTGGGTGCATGAGTTCAAATTCTGACAAGTACAACCAGTTCATAAATTAATTTAGTTTTAAAGTTTTAATTATTTTGAAACATAATTATATTCGTCAATATGCAATATTTTAAAATTATCGACAAACAAACCTGCAATTTCGTAAAAAATGATTTTTGCCAGGACAATTTTATTTTCAATATAATTTTTAAAAATTAAATGAAAGCTAATTAACTTGGGGTCAATTTATGAAGTGGGTGCGTGAGTTCAAATTCTGACAAGTACAACCAGTTCATAAATTTTGTTTATAAGTTTTTTTTATTTTAAAACATAATTATATTCGTCAATATACAATATTTTAAAATTATCGACAAACAAACCTGCAATTTCATAAAAGATGATTTTTGCCAGGACAATTTTTTTTCAATGTAATTTTTAAAAATTAAATGAGCTTGTACTTGGGGTCAATTTATGAAGTGGCAAGTACAACCAGTTCATAAATTAATTTTGTTTTGCCCAGAGTTGAGATAAAAAATAACTGACATAGGCTATACTGTAGAAATAAAAATATTGATTTCACATCTTATAATCTTTCTGTACATCATAAATTCTGAGTTTGGAATTCAGTCTTGTTCACAATAGTTTAGGATTGAGTTTCAAAAATTGATCATGCTATTAACGTTGGTTGGTTATTTTCTGTTTCATATATTGAAATCTAATTAGTTTTCTCGCGTCAATATTATACACTGTAGGTAGCGGATGATGAGAACGACACAGTGGCAGTGCTCAAGTTATTACAAGCTTGCTCTGATGAATTAGAACTGGTTTCAGAATTATCCAAAATTCAAGGACCTTGGGCAATGATATATTGGCAGGTACTGTTTACCAAGAGTTATAGATCCACAGCTGTGCTCACTTTACATGTACATATGGATCATTGTTTGAGTTAGAAAAAATTCAATTCAAGGCAAATTCCAAGAAATTGTGGTTTGGTAGAGACAGTTTTGGAAGACGGAGTTTGCTCTGGAAGCTCTTTTCAACACCAATGAATGGTATTGTCTTCAGCTCGGTGGCCAGTAGGCCAAACATTCAAGGAAGCGATGACAAGGTTTATAAACATTATGCAACATTCATTTTGACTGATGCTTTGATTTCAATCAATATAACAATAGTAAAATTTCTTTTTACATTTCAGGACTGGGCAGAGGTGCCATCATCAGGAATTTATTACATGAATCTAGCTAACGAGGATTTTGACTTAACTGATATACGACTATTCCCATGGTGTTCTTCCGTGGGTAACAATGCCGGGTCACCACATTCCATATCAACTCCGCAAGATTCAATTAGAATATCCACCCATTCTACTGTCCAGGCCAAAACCCCCATTAAAGAGCATTTCAATTGCACACTGCCAACATCAAGTGATATTGAGTCTGTATATTCTGGCATATCTGATACCCTAAAACCAGAAACTGCGCATGGTGAATATTTCCAGAATATCATAGATGGCTTTGAAAATGTGTTAGAACATGCTGTGGCAAAACGAGTAAATAATCAGCCAAATTTATGTCAACAATGCATAAAACTGGCTATTCAGGGGAATATTTCTAATGATGGCGTACCAAATTTGGGGACTATTTCGGTGTGTCCACATTCGAAAACTGGAATTTTATTTTCTGGAGGACTTGATTCTACTGTTCTCTGCATACTAGCTGACAGGTACTTAAACATAGCATTTTCGTTGAAAGAGTAATATTTTTCAATTTTTTTTGTGAAAAAAAAAATTTCTATTTTAGGTGCCTACCACCTGACCACCCGATCGATTTATTAAACGTTGCATTTGAACAGCATTCCAAACATTCAAGAGATAAATTTGAAGTTCCTGATAGAGAAAGTGGAAAAGTTGCATTACAGGAACTGAAGCATTTAGCACCAAAACGGCAGTGGAATTTTGTCGAGGTATATAGTTATAAGTATATTATTCTAGATTCTAACTCACCAATTTAAGCATATACGTGGGCTATAAATTTAGAATTTCACAATTTATAGCCAAACAGAAATAGAAATTTAAATTAATAAGCATAAAACTGAAATATGCACTCCTAGAGAGATAAGTTCGAATAATGGAGTGAAGTTGATAGACTACATCTATATTCAAATCCTTTTCAGGTAAATGTAACCAAAGAAGAAATGATCAAGATTAGGTAAAAATTAAGTAATACAGAAAAGAGATTTAACTACCATAGATCCTGTATATTCAGTTCTTTAACCCCATAGTGAAGAACGCATTGCCGATCTCGTTTATCCCTTGGAAACTGTTTTGGATAATGACATTGGCTGTGCAGTCTGGTTTGCTGCCAGAGGAGCTGGTATAAGCCAAGATGATCACGGTGCATCCCACTACACATCACCATCAAGAGTAAGCAGCATAAACTTAACTGGAAAAAACTCCAACATTATCAGCACAAGTTTTGATTATAGGTTGTGTTGACTGGAATGGGAGCAGACGAACAGCTTGCTGGTTACTCCCGCCACAGAATTTGCTTTCAAAGAAAAGGTTGGCAAGCCCTCATTGATGAGATGAAGATGGAAATTGGGCGAATTTCAAGTCGAAATTTAGGTAGAGACGACCGGTAAGAATTATTCATGCATGGCTATCTCTGAAGTTATTGCTGAAGTTGAGGCTAAATCAAGTACAATTATTAATTTACTTCCCTTATATTTTGAACGGGATTTTGATATTATGTGGGACCTACTATCATGTTAAATTATCAAAGTTCAACTTAACAAAATATGAGAATTTAGGCTAGAAATGTTTTTACAGTCAAGTTTAACCGTATGTTATGTAGGTGATAACTTTAGAACAAATTGGAAATCATCTCGATATTATCAAATGCTGTTTTTACAACCAAGTTTGATCATATGTTATGTAGGGTAATTTCTGATCATGGACGAGAAGCCAGATTCCCATTTTTGGATGAGGATGTTGTATCATATTTAAATTCCCTACCAGTTTGGTGTAAAGTAAGTTACCGCCAAACTAAAATATCATTTCCTAAATCCATATTTAAGAACCTTGGTATGGCATGACTAGTTTAATCGATTCACTTTTAACTTGTAGGCAAACTTAAACTTACCAAAGGGCATTGGTGATAAGTTTCTATTACGATCGGTAGCACAGAAACTCGGACTACACAAGCCAGCATTATTAGCCAAACGAGCAATACAGTTTGGATCAAGAATTGCCAAGTTAGAACATGGCCGAAAAGGAAATGATATATGTTTGAAACTTAAAAGTAAAGTTTGCATTTAGTTCTGTAATTCTTCATGTTTTTTATAAAAAAAAAAAGGCACTGTGCATCTTTATATAAAAGAGTAGTAACAATTTATTAATATTTCATACGTTTTGCTGGAGGCCCACCTCTTGAGAAACCACCTCCTCCTCTACCTCCAAAGCCGCCACCGCCTCTTCCTCCACCTCCATAACCACCACCACCACCTCCATAGCCTCCACCGCCTCTTCCTCTGCCAAAGCCTCCACCACCTCGTCCTCTAGAGCCAAAACCCCGTCCACCTCTATCATTAAAGCCACCTGAAATGCAAGATTAAAGTTAGTTAATAGATACTTCACATATTCTAAAATTTAACTGAATTCAATTTTTAAAACATGATACCTCTTCCACGTCCACGTCCTCCGCGACCACCACCAGTACTTCCTGGTGGTTTTGGCAGGAATCGTTGAAGGGGTAGTAATTTGTTTGGGTCTATGTAAAGCTAAAATTTAAATGAGAAAAGACATTAATAACTTACCAAAAGAATTCCAAGATGGATATGCAACTTTGTAAATCTTGCAAAATGGGTATACTTAAAATTAATTTATTTGTAAACCTTGTTTCTTAAATTTGCAAATCTGAGGAACTGGTTTTAACACCAATAACCTAGTAGCACACTTACCTTCTGTTTCTGTGGAATCGAAGAAGCCCTTGTTTCTGGCATTAACTTAACAGAAACAAACTGATAACATGCAGTCAAGGATTTTTTTAAACAAAACGTGATTAAAACTTGGGAAAATTTAACATGTTTAAAAAGGATACATAATCCCTGATTGGTCCAAATATTTCTTCGATCTTTCCTATTTGTTGTTTATTTTCAAAAAAAACAGGTGCATTGAAATACGGAACTTGTTCGATTGTGCACTTGACTACAAGTTCGTCTTCACAGGGATGGGCATAGTACCCAAATTCTGAAATGATGAATCAGGAGAATCCAAATAAATACAAAAATTACTTAGCAAATGTCATGAGTAATCTAGCTCATGTGTAGCCAAGGAATACACACTTTTCTTAGGATAGATTTTAGACATTTGCATAATCTTATGCAGATGAACTATGAAATTGGGGAAATGGTCCTAACTATTGTTAACGTTCCTCCTAGGCAACCTGTTATAAGCCTCCGCATTATTGTTTACATCGAGTTGAATGAAATATTATATACTTAAATCAGATATGTAGTTAAAGCATGGGCTGTCGATTAATTGTCAGAAGTAATGACCATTTGGTGATGGAGTTAAAAGGATGAATATAATATTGTATTCCATCTTGATCGACTGCAATAATACAAATTTATTGCAGCGAATTTCAACGATTTGAGTTTTACCCTAACTTTTGAAAAACATGCATGTACATGCCTGATCATAAAAATCACTTTTCGAACATAAATTACCAATAACTTCATCGGGAGGTCCTTGGTCATAACGTCCAAGACCACCACCTCCTCCTCCTCGACCTCTTCCATAGCCTGAAGAATTACCGCCACGGCCACGAAAACCGCCACCCCCTCCTCGTCCTCGTCCTCGTCCTCTGAATGACATATTTTGCAAACCTAAGATAAAAAATTTCAATCATTTTCGAATGGTCGTAGACGCATAACCGGAGGTCACATGTATTCGAATAATACGCCTGTTTCGAGATTTCTGAAAGCCGCAATCATATTTATTGGCGTGAATGCAAACATAGGCCAATAGGATAAAGAAATATAAATGAAATACTTACTCGAATCAAACAAACGAAAGCAACCAAATCAAACACGTGGGTACGCCTCAGCTCCTGTGTCCGTACGCGCTCAGGCCAACTATATGAAATGCGCATGCGCAGTAATCTTCTTAAATGAAGAATCGTTCATAAAATACTATGACAATGCTATCTTCTTGCGGCGCTCCAACTAACGAATTTATGGCACAATCAGCTAGAAAAGGAGCAGTTATCTAGGGCGCCACAATTCAAATGTACATCTACATAAATATCACAGTATACTGTGTATATATTTCTAGATATATTTACTAAATGGCTTAACAATGCGCAGTCTATTACAAAACCGACAAGACGATTGACTCCGGTTTATGACACCAATGGGAGTTGCGCCAATGTTTTATGATTTATTAGTCAATTTTCCCGTAATTACCTGTCTTTAAGATGGGGATGGGATGGGAAGACGGTCATGGCCAATTTAATATAGGAACTATCTCAGCATTCGCCTAGAGGAATTGCAGGAAACCATGAAAAACCACAATCGAGGATAGCTGATCCGAGAATGCCGAGGATGCTAATCTCTAAGCAGCCTTGCTCGGTTAATATCCGAAATAATATCTAATATTTTTTTCCCCATTGAATTATGTTGCTCACATATTTCATTTTTTTTAGAAATGTATTCAATACAGTTTTAGAGTAAGTGCGCTGCTTATATCAGGAGTTGCCTGATAAAATTCGATCAGTATAAACATGGAGTTCCAGATTGCTAGTTTATTAAGAAATGTACTGTTTTTTATTGAATAGATGTGCGTGAACATAATGTATATTAAATTGCCAAACATTAATTGTTCGACGAGTAAAAATGGGTCAAGACATTTTAATCAATTAATCAATCAAATCGAAGATGTTTTGACTTCTCAATGCTTCTCACCACCTTTTGAATGATCTGAAACCATTTAACATAACATTTTTTCATTAATGACTATATAAATGTAACTATTTTAATTTTCGAAAATTATCACGGTACTACATGCAGCATACCCTATTACTTCCACGTTGAAGGGGTTTAGTCCTTGTTTCACGTTTAGCTTCTCGCCCAATGAGCAAATTCCTCCAATATTCTTCTTCCTCTTCATCTGAAAATAATTTGAATTTGAAAAAAATATGAGTCTACAGCATGCTCACGTATTTCATTCATCATTACTACCTTTCAGGACAGAAGTTTGACCTCGATGCTCTACTGCCTTTAGCACAAGATCAGTGACATCAGTCGTTTGACACCTAATGTAGCCACACGTTTTCTCATCTTCAATGTCAACATAAGATACCCCAAGTACAGCTTTCAATTCTTTCTATAAAAAAATATTGCACTATAAAGTTTGTAATTTTACAGATATTAAGCGATAAATCCTAAAAATACTTACGCGGATTTGTTTTGCATTTGTGAATGGCTCGCTAACATTGATTTTTATAATCACCCCAGGCACAAACTGGGGAATATTAGACGCTTGGATCTTGGAGTAATCGACTTCAGCAGGCTTTTCATTGATCGTCGTGTTTGTATTTGTTGCAAAACATTTCTTTATCTCAGCCATACTTGCTTTTTGTAGGGTCAAATACTTGTTTTTCAAGCGCTTCCATTCTAATCTGAATTATAATTAAGGATATATTTTAGGTTTAAAACGATATAAGTATGCTACAGTTAAATTGGACACTTACTTAGGCATGACCAAGAGGTGTAAGGTGTCAGCTTCATTTTTCTCTTTATGTTTCTTTTTTCGCCGACGGGATTTCTTATGACCTTCATCCGCAATATTTTTCTTAGATATCTAACAGAATGTTTACATAAACTTCGAATCTGTTTCCCTTCATGGAAATTTTTGATTACCGTCAAAATAAATTAAATGATTCATACTTTACTATCAGGTTCTTCTAATTTTCTTTTCTTAGCCGCCACTTCGTCTTCATCACTGTCTTTATGTCGCTTTGGTTTCCTCTGAGGTACGTCTGCATCTAATTTTTAATCATAACATAGTTAATGCACTTAAGTGACTCAACCGCACTTAAGTTCTTCAGTATTTACCTTCTATGATAGCTGGCGTTATAACTTCTTTACTATCATCTTTCGGGCTTGATAAACGAGCAGAATATAGTGTTGAGCCAAAGTACTTCAGTAATTGAAATGAATACAAAATTATTCAGAAATCTTATTAAAATAATTTGAAAAAAGAACAAACATTTTTGATCAAATGAATTTTAGCATATTTGGTATTCATCAATTCTTGATAATTCAAATTTTATTTATTTAGTGTTTCAAACCATGAAATATTCACTGTTTGCACATTCCTTTACTTTTTTCCAGACATTTTAGATTATTTATTCATCTAATAAAAATAAAAATTATAAAAAAAGCTAAACCAATATTTATTACCTGGCAAGCACTGTCAGCAGATTCTTTATTTTCAAATTCCACAAAGGCAAATCCCTTAATGTGCTGAGAGCTCTTGAATCTAGGAAGACTAACATAATTAACTTGACCAAACTGCTTAAAACTGTCTTTAATCCATTCATGATTGGCATCGCGTGGCAAATTTTCCTACAAATAACCAATTAGAAATATATTTAACTTCTCAAATCTGTTGACTAATTCAAAATGTGCTTGAAATAATGCCAGAAAATGATTAACCCACCACATAAACCGTTAATTCATCAACATTTTGTATTTCCTTGATAGGTGTAATCCGCTTCACAAATTTTTCATCTTCAGAAAGCTTTAATATTTCAGACTTGGAAATAGCCTTCCGAATTACGTCGATATCCGTTGTTAGAGAGCGAATTTTATTGAATTGCAGAAAAATGGAGATGTCAATATCTACAAGAAATTATAACCATAATTAAGTTAGTACATCAATGTTGGTAATTATTCAACCATTTGCCCAAGCATCCTCTGAAGCATATGTACTGGCCGCCGATGCGTGCAGTAGGCTACGTACGCTAACTAGTCGCCAGTTCAAAAGCAGTGTCATGTATAACTGCTGTACTTAAAATACAACCAGTAATAATCAACTATGGTCATCATGGTCAAACTCAGAGATGTGCAAGTCATGATATTCACAAAGTCACATATACATACATGTATCCACTCTTATCTGATATGGAACTGTAACGTTACACTGTATGTTAGCTAATAAATATACTTACATCCATCTTCGGTTTCTTTGATCAAATTCCCAAGAAGTCTGTCTTTTCCTAGATTTGAATCTCCAAAGTAGAATTCCATCTGAAGGAAAACAATTAATGTTCATGCATGAAACCATGATGGAGGATATACAGTATACATGTACATGTATACAAATCTATAGGACTAATCAGTTGAGTATATAAATTCGGCATATTTACTTGGTCTCGAATTGACTTAAGAAGTCCCTTTGTTCTACTTTTCCTCAACTTTTTGTCTTTTTTCGGCTGCTCTTCCGTGTCTTGTTCTGTCTCCATATTTGATCAAATAAAACAGAAACCTCACCTACACTTTCGTTGAAGCTTTCAAAATGCACTGAAAAAAATAGTTCGAATTGCTAACACCAGATGCCGCTCTTGTCAATGGGAATCTCGGGAGTTGGTGCTCCGATGGATGGGCTACGAGAATGCTATAACTTTGGGAATATTTGGTGAAATAATTACAATGCAAGTGAATTTTCGGTGTTTAGATGATGTCAGCTTGTGTTAAATCAAAAGAATGACAAAAGATATTGCAGATCTCTGGTAGGTCATTTATGAAATGCGCGAGTATAGGGTAGACTGGTATTCAGTATATATAAGTAACATGTAGTATAGATTGGTATAATCTTAAACAATATAAATATTGTAACTTAATTTCTTTTTCAGGCTTGCTTGGTGTTATATTTGTCATGGCAGAAATATGAGGCTTGTCTCTAGACTTTTGTTGCTGTTGCTAGCCATCACCTTCGTCATTTTAATATTTATTGGGAAATGTGGCCTAAATTTAGACATAGAGTCTAGAGCTGAGCCACTAAGTGCCACTTTACAGTCTGCTGGGACGCAGTTAAAGGTAGAAAATGGTCCGGACGTTGGAAACCAATTTGAACGGCTTTTGCAACAAAAGGAAGAAGCGCATCAACGAGACGTACAAAAGTTACAAGAAGAAATCAAGAATCTCAAGCTCAAGTTGGTGGAAGTGACCAAGACGCAGGGGTTTAACACAATACAATTGACACAATCCATAGAAGACAGTGTCCTCAAACAAGCCCAACAAACTGTCAAAAATCTGACTGCCTCCAATCGGGGTTGCTTGGACTACATCAAGAGACAAATCAATAATGCCGAGATTAAAAGGGGCATCCCACTAAATAACGAGCATGAAATAATACCATTTTCTCACTTTACTTTTAGTAGAGTATATCCAGTCGAGTTGGGTTTAGGCAAAAGAGTGGTAGAAAAACCGATTGGTTTCCGTCGTAAGGACCTGGTTGAAGTGTTCGTCCGGACGATCGATTTTCTGAACAAGAAACACAAAGGTCACAAGCGCTATACGCCGGACGATCTTTTGGATGGTATATTTCGAATTGAGCCCACTACTGGCACACATTACGAGGTGTATGTGAAGGAGAAAAACATGTCTCACACCTATACCAAAGTTGTACTTTTAAGGCCTCTCGCTCCCATCCAAGTCATTTCGGAAACTACTTATCATACCAAAGAGCTTATCAATATTATTGTGCCATTAGCAGGACGAGTGGATACCTTTCAATCTTTCATGGAGAAATTTGTCCGAGTTGGTATTAAGAGTGATCGAAGGGTGTATTTGACAGTTGTATTTTTTGGTCAGGAAGGACTAGCTGATGTACAAAGTATCCTAAACAAAGTATCCCTAGAAAACCACTTTGAAAATTTTAAATTACTTACTTTAAACGAGACCTTTTCACGTGGCAAAGGTCTCCAGGTGGGAACTCAGGCATGGACCAAAGGTGACGTTTTGCTTTTTATGTGTGATGTAGACGTAGCCTTTTCTCCAAAATTTCTGGACCGTTGCCGTTTGAATGCAGTTGCTGGTCGAAGAGTTTATTATCCGATTGTTTTTAGCTTGTACAATCCCGCAGTTGTCTACTCATTGCACGATAAAGAGATCCCATCTGAAATGGACCAGCTAATTATTTCTAGAGATACAGGTTTTTGGCGAGATTTTGGTTATGGAATGACGTGTCAGTACTTGAGCGATTTCAACAAAGTCAAAGGGTTTGATGAAGAATTTGTTGGTTGGGGAGGGGAAGATGTGATGCTGTACCGAAAATACATACGCAGCACAATCACGGTCATTCGGGCCACAGACCCAGGGATTTTTCATATTTGGCACGAAAAAAAATGCGACTCACATCTGTCAGCCACACAATATTGGGCTTGCATTCGCACACGGGTAATCAATGAGGCTTCTCATGAGCAATTAGGCCTTTTAGCCTATAAAGATGATATATTACAATATAAAAATATGTGGAAAGGAAGTACACCTATTCCTCACTCGTGAATATTACTTGTGCAGAACATGGTTCCATTAGCATTCCATTTTTGGGAATTTTTGGCCCCAAAAAAGCCTTCCAAATCTTCCATTAGTTTATTATAGGTCAACAAAATAAAGGAGGCCTAACTAGTCAAGCATAATTGTAAATTCCTTTTTTGCACCTTCGGAATTGGAAATTTGCTGGGGGTTTTTCCCGCATAAACTTAGCCAATCTGCAATAATGCTGTATTACCCTGTAAAGAGACCCAAACTATTAGAAATGAGGAATTAGCAGATTCAACTCTTTTAGTGCATAATGTGATTGTTGTTAATTTATAAATTTATTATTTAATGGATTTGTTACTAGTATTATTTCACACGTGCTTAACACTTTTTGAGATGCAGCATGATTTGTTGGTCATTACGCATGACCATGCATGCAGCAGTTGACCGAAAATAACACTGGTACTATACAACCATATGGAGAATACAATCTTGTGCCTGCATCCCAAAAACATTACCAACTAAGGTTAAAGTCAATGTGTTGGGACCAAAAGATGTCTTAGTGTTTGTGAACTGCATGTCCCTTCATGGGTGTTTTGCAATATTTTTAAATTGTTAGTAGTATAAATTTAGACGTTCAGTAATTATCTTGTACTGGAAAATTATATTCCATAAAATATGTGCCGTTAAGTCATATCGTGTAATTATATTGTCTTTGTATTTAAAAAGTTGTTCTGCGGTAACAAATAACAGTAACCGATGTTGCCCAAAGTTACAGATACTTACGTTTTGATGTTATTTGTCAGTATTAGTTTATTTTGCTTGAAATGCCAAATCATTGCTCAATTTAATGGATCAAAAATAATTGTACTAGTCTTCATGAATAGAAAAATCTGGTTAGGATTTCATTATCTTAGCTGTTTTATTAATATTGATATTACATACTTGTACTTATCATTTCATATTACTTATATGTTAACACAGATGCTGCTTTTAGAAATTTATGAAAATAAACATTATACTATAGATACTAAAAAATATGCTTATATCTTGCATTTACTTTAAATATGCTAACATTTTTGTGGGAACAACATGGAAAGTCAACAGCCTATTCACTATGGAATGCCAATGT
The DNA here is from genome assembly GCA_034697705.1 of Ommatoiulus sabulosus. Taxonomy (NCBI): domain Eukaryota; kingdom Metazoa; phylum Arthropoda; class Diplopoda; order Julida; family Julidae; genus Ommatoiulus; species Ommatoiulus sabulosus. The sequence goes on along the minus strand of JAQGAO010002150.1, from coordinate 7,774 downwards.
TCTTGCTATTAATCGGTCTGTTAATGAAGAGTTTTCCTTTAGCATTTTCCTTTCAGTCAAAAGCACTCTGAAAATCCGAACATAAATTAATTTCCTATATTGTTAATATAATGCACAAGCGTACATATCACACCCCGGCTTCAGAAGTGCCATTTCAAAGTTAGTCACTTTAGATAAAGCGTCATCCAATGAATGATCTATAGTGAGGTAATTAAGATGTGTCGTTTTCACTGAATATGCATGTATATCTTAGTTGTGACACTTCCGAAGTGGCGTATGGTATGTACAGTAGAAACAGTAACAGAGTTCCAAAACAAAAATCCACTAACTTTGCTAATTTATTATGTTGGGCATTTCGTGATTTTAAAGCAGCACTGATGAGCAGTAAATTGAATAAATCACGCTAAAACAAAGACAGTACTTTTAGATTAATGCATAAATGCAAAATATGTTACGATTGCTGGATTGAGTTTTGCCACATAGAATGCATTTCATAAATAACTGGAATACCACTAACCTGGGCATGACTTCCACCAATATCAATTATCTTATAACGAATTGGTTGAAGAAAATTCACAGCAGCTTCATATTTGCCCTCATCAAAAGCGATAAATGCTTGACATAAATCATTCCCAACATGTTTAGCCACATTTGCTTGGTGATGATTGGAGAAAGAACTAAATCAGAGCATAAAATTTAGAAAAGAAATTGAATTTTTGTAACTACGGCATTCATCGGTACTTACTCGATGAATTGCTGCATGGTCGATAATAAAGTTTCGGCGGATGATTTATCCCGGTTGCAGAGAAATGACATCAGAAAGTGGGCGTCATTAAAAACCAGAACATGATCATTAGCATGTTCCTTACATATTGAGTTTACATCTTTCCATCGATCTTTTACATCGACACCTAAAATGCACATTTTTAGTTTTTGTAAGTTTTAAATTAATCCGTATCTTTTGTTTGGAAATTGCAAACTATTTAGCATACCTTCCAATTCCATCCTATAAAGCAAAGAAGATGCATCGACCAAATCCAACAGAGCGCCTGCCTTGAAGCGGTGTTTTATGTGAGAATCGTAAATGCTTAATACTGTGTCGTAGTCTCCTTTATCCAAATGGTACAATGCCAAATGCCAATAATTGTGGCAAGCCAACATTCCACAACTCTGAAAAACGAGAATTTGATTTAAACCATACATCCACCTCAATTTGTCGTGGTGAAGTTGTGAACATGTCAGTTGCATAAAAGCAATAATTATGAATTAAAATATTTACTTACAGACCAATCTGCCTCAGTGTTGCACATCATTTGGATCCCTTTGCTTTGTTGACCAGTCATTTCAAATACATGTGCTAATGCATGAGTTGCCCATGCATCCCTTTTGTTTAGCTCCAGCCCTTTTAATGCATGTCTTTCAGCTTCTGGATAAATATTAGTTTCTTCAAGTCCAAATGCATACATTCCATGCAAATACCTGAAAATGAATTATCAAACCCAAAATAAGAATAGAACCAATATTTTTAAGAGTGCTGCGATGCATTTAACAAATTTTACCCATAAAGAGGTTGTGACATTTTCCATTGAGGAAGCACGCGAGCAATAGAATCACGCATTTGGGACGAGTGTCCCAGGTAAAAATATGTATCATGTGCAAATTTGGCCGCTAAAATATCATGAGGATGATCCACTAAGATGGATTCCCAAGTGTCTGAAGCTTCTGGTAACAATCTTCACACATAAATCAACAAGAATAAGTAATTAGAATTGTGATTCAAGAAATCAATAATATTTTCATAACTAAGAGTATTATGCTGTTAGACCTATTTGACTATATTACAAAATTTAGTCCTATTACAAAAATTACCCATCTGCCCACTGCTTTATGGCCTTGACGTGCAGTTTCTCACGAGGTGTAATGTTAGATACACTTGCAGAGGAAGAAAGGTTTTCTAAATCATGCCTGAAAGAAACGTCTGTTCTGGTAGATTTGCCAGTGCCGAGTAAATCTAGTCCAAACGCAACAACTTTTCCCATAACTATATTGCATAATGCAAATAAGAAAATTGGAATTTTTTTAATTCAGTGTCAGACACTTTTTCAGTAGCCTACAATAGCTGCAATTACTTACAAAACCTTAAAGAGCAAAAAGATTCCACCTTACAGAACATACATTACATTAGCATATGCTGCTCACCAAATTCTGAATCTGCTGCCAACAACTTCTCACAGCTCGTACCCAATCCTCCCAACGTAGGGTCATCATACCAGCCAACATACTATACGATACGATGATTCAAATTCAAAAGATTCAATTTATTACTAAAAATATCAATATTTGAAATTATTGTAAACTTATTTCTCAAAAACAAATACACACAAGTTTGCAAAACCGATCGACTCTCTAAAGATCCATTGTCAATTTGTCAATAGATACTTGTACATATATACTCAAAATTAACCATAACGTATTACATATTAACAAATGACATATAATGTACAATTTGGCAAATGGTAAATTTAACATATGAAACAGTGTGTAAGCCACCCACCTGGCTTACAGCAGCATCAAACAACTTAGATGCTTCATTGCTACAGGTTGAAAGTTTTAGGCCTTCATCTTCCCATTGCTTAACAAAATAAAAGGAACTACATGTTATTGCACATACGTTTACAAAAAACACACAAAAACGTTACACCAAATGTTTACAACGTTTGGTGAAAACTGTAAAAACCGTGGATAGGACAGTCTATTTGGGAATCGAACTTAACCTCGTTAATGAATTCTACACCTATTTTTATTCAGCAATTTGAAACTTTACACATCTGATAAGCATGCCTGTTTTTAGTTTGAGGATTTTTAACGTTGGCCTATTTGTGCCAGCTGTGTCAAATTGTGAATTTTGCCTAAAAAGGGAGACTTCCATCCCCAAGAGGGATACCCTTAGAGAGCTACCACTTAGAGAATTTCGCACATCCTCAAAATTCTTATGACCTAGACATGGGAGCAAACCCGCTAGTTAGGATCGAGATCGAGGCAAGCGGATAAGCCACTCAATAATGGGTGCCGGAATATCTGATAAGAATTTGTCACAAATATCATGTAACAATAGTCGAGATTCAGACTGCAGAGCAGAAAGTGCATGAATATCAGGTTAATTTTTGCCAATGTTGAATTTCCTAATCTGAGTGTTTATAAAAGTCTGCATGCTTATCAGCCAACTATTGCATGATGTGCAGCATACTCATGTAAGGTATGTACATTGTTAATTAAATACAACAGTCTGGATCAAGAATATTTACAAACATTGTAAACACGTACTTAAAAAATTAGATTTAACATCACTGATACTTTACTGTATAGTACATTGATCAATCAAGTTCAATATTAGAGCTTTACTAAAATAAAAACCTACATGTATCATTCCAAGAAATGTCAACAATATGCAAAATTTGTAACATATACTTCATTTCTGCTTACCCTGCAGTCTCTCCAGTGATGCATTATTGAACCATTAATAATTAACCCGCACACGTCTTATCATTATTGGACCAAACTGAACTGTACCACGTTTGAAAAAGCCAGCAGACTGCTAGCCAGTGCAAGAAACGAGGGTAGTCCATTAATCCCGTCCGTGAAACAATTTTAATACAGGCTCAGTGACATGTATGTTTCTATTGAGTAGTTGACAAGGTGATGTATTTCCCCTCAAGTTACGGTTGATGCATAAAACCCGATGGCGGAAACATTGGCGCGGCATTATTTAACACTGGAGGAGTTTCTCGGTTACTCAACTCACGAAATGGGTTTGGAAGTATTGCACCTGAACTTTCAGAACTTTCATTAATGAAAGCAGCTGGAGACGACGCCATCGGGTGCAACTGGAATGCTGATGGATTTATCATCCCGGAGCTTACTGGCATTTTAACCGTCGAGAGAAAATGAGGTGGTGGTGGCGGTGGTGGCAGCAGAACAGGATGAAAACTGGATTGATTTGGATACGTGCTGCAGTATTGTTGCTGGTTGTAGGGAGGAAATCTAGGCATCCCAATATTTTGATTCAAAAATTGTGGAACATTTGCTGCAAACAACTGTGATGGTGGTGGCTGATTATAATTTCCACCTTGAAACAACTGTGATGGTGGTGGCTGATTATAATTTCCACCTTGACCCACTGAATTATCAAAAAAGAAAAAAATATGTGGAATTAAATAGTGAAAATATAATTTTACTAAAATAAAACATTATTCCGCAAAGTCTCGTAAATCCAAACTTGAACAAGTCCGAAGAAAATAATTCGGAAATCTTGTCTAAGTCAAGGCAGGAAACAAACGAACACTGAAGTGTATTTGACAATTTAAGTCGCACGTCAAATTACACTCATGTTCAGAAGCTGAGTTTAATTATATAATATCCACAAGTATTTAAATTACGGTTAGCTTTTGGACATGAGTGTAGTAATAAAGACAGCAACGGGCAAAGTTTACATATGCTTAAATTGAGCTTCTATTTGCAAGCAAAACCTGTATGACCATTAACTGCAGTCACATCAAAAACAAATTAATTAAGCTTGAATTATCAAGAGTCTTTGGTACAAAATAATATATTTTCATACTATTATTCCGCTTAGAACCCCGATTATGCGTTCTATTCTTTTTGTTCCAATTTTTGGTTTGTTCATTCAATGCAGGACTGTCCTGTTCTTTGTTTTTATTCCCTTTAGCTTCCTTTTTAGTGCTTCTTTCTTTCTCATCGTCCGAATATTCCAGTCTATCATTTGGAGGTTCTTCATCATCTTTCCAAGAAGCATCACAACCTTTCGTCCTAATTGAAAACAAAATTAATGAACATGTAACAGGGAATTGTGGAATCACAACAAAAATTAATAATATAAATAATTTAATGGCTTATAGCCAAATGTTTCTTCCTTTTAATTTTACACATGGCATTTTGATCATAAAAGCAATTTACCTTATAAACGTTTTATTGAAAACAAATGTAGTATACTCCTCTTTCTTTGGTGCAAAATAAACAGGCATTTTTGCAGAAATCTTCTTATCAAGGATATCACTGTTGCTATTGAATCGTACAATGTACAATGGCCGTGAGACTGGCCCAAAAACATCGAAAACCTTTTTTCAAAAGAAAATTCAAGTTTTAATGAAACTGTGTTGGAGCATGGCATGCTTTCTGTACATAAGCAGTTTTCTACATGCATTGATTTAACGTACAAATTTACAAAATTATAAAAATGTACAAATCATTTCAAATAATTACCTGTCCAAATGAATCTCCATTCTCAAAAAACAGCATAGTGTCCAAATCCAAGGCAGGGAGGTTAATCAGTGTCTGGATAGTCACTGACAATAAACAATAACACTATTAAGTTTACTTAAAAGAGTCATAACAAAATGTTAAGGAATCAGGATAAGGACTAATAAGAAAAGTCAAATTCTAGCTGAAAAGAACCAAACCATGATGAAGATAAACAAAATGATCGTAGCATTAAGAATCATTCAAAGAATATAATGAACAACTTAACTCTTCTCAAAATATATCACATAGTAACGTTTTCAAGCATTAAGGTAGACAAGTTTGGCAAAAACTTTTTTTAAAGATGAACGTGTTTTAAGTATCAATTAAGAACGTTATATGTAGGCTATATACACAAGAAAGTGGAATAGAAAGTTCTTTGCAACATACAAACTTAAATTCTTAAACGCCAACATGAAAAGAGCAGGGTTAAGATTGAAATACGGTGAGAAAAAGCTTTTGCATACACCTAAACAGCCTACTTAGTCACACCTAACAGAATAAAAAGCTACTTATTTCCTTCAAAAATAGAATAAATAATTCATAAAATTGTACGAGCTGCAGTTCTAAAATGCATATAACATTTACCTAAGCAGTCCACAATGGTTAGGACATGTCCAACAAGTTGCACTTCAGCTTTAGGAACTGTTATTTTCAAATCTTCGATTGGTGGGAGATCTTCCAAGCCAATTTCACCCTTGGTCTTTAGTTGATGGGAATTACTTCCCTTTTTACAGTTTGATTCTTTTGGTCCATTTTCTTCCAAGCCGTCATCTTCCGGTAACAAAATAGCATCACTAACGTCACTGAAACAATATAAATTGCAGTATTTAATTCAAGCCTTTATGTCTTTTCATCACTTTTATGTGCCGAGCTTCACAAGCCTACAAAACTTACGATTCACTGCTACTGCTACTAGACTCGCTGTCACTTTCAGAATCGAACGAATGAACACTCCTCCGGTCATCAATAATCTGGATTTCTTCCTCTTTGTCAGTATCGGCATCTGATGAGTCTGAATATGCTACTAAAAGTTTTGTTGCAGAAGTATTCATTTCAGTACTTTTTGCAGAATCCAAAACAGAATCTTGCGAATCCATTTTGCAAAGCACGTGGAGTCAGACAAGTTGAGACAACGAGCTTGAACGAAGCGTTGGCTACACTGCTCCTCCTGGTGTTTGAAAAACGAAACAAAAACGGGGCATTTCATAAAGTACCGAACTTATCAACACTTACCATTATTCTAGTCTATTTTCTAATTCTACCCTAGTCAGTACGTAGTACAATTTAGTATGTGGATCATTATGCAAAATAAGTCAAACTAAGCAGTCTGGTCATGATGCATCAAAATGACGTTATATTTTCCATATTTGGAACCAAGGAGGATGGGATGGGAAAGCACATATGTAGTACATGTGACTATTCAAGTACCTTCATCAGATCAACTTCAATATAGTAATAAATTACATTTATGTCGAGCCTATTATAAAATTCTTCCCAGAACAAAATTGAGCTCATTTAAATATTTAATTTTTATGTAGTTTAAAAAAAAATATTCATGTTGATAAGAATGCCAGTATAAGTTTTGTACTTATCTTTATTCACGTATAAACACGTGAATGTATGAATTAAATAAAAAACATTGTCAATTATTATATAAAAGAATTTAAATCTGCCATTTCCATCGGATTCCATATTCAAATTTGTTCATGAAACTAGCATAATTTAAAATTATGGGTACGGCAAAGCTTTTTTACGAATATACTAAACATCAGTGATGGGCATTAGTTGAATAAATTTTCAATCATGAAAAAATTGACGCCTAAAATAGTCAGGACTTAATTTAGTCGTTCATTGTCAATAATATCGTATAGCGCATTAGTCGCTGGATCAAAATTAGTATTATTCGAATAAAATTTTCAATCATGAATAAAATGAATGAGTAAAATGGATGACTATAAAGTCTCGGAGCAAGACTTTTTTTCGAATTTTTGAAAAGTTTGGCGAATTTCTGACTTTTACTCGGATTTTTCGACAGGTTTCTAAATTTGTCACAGTTTTGTGATTTTTTGACATAGACGAAAATGCATAATTTTACAAAAATGCTACGTTTTTGAAATATTTGCAAAATTGTCGACAAATTGTCGAGATAGTTTCCTAGTTACACATTTAGTAGTTGCATGTATGACTAATGACTAACGACTATAGTATTTTTCTCTCATAAGTCAAGATTATGACTAGCTAGAATCAATGATCAATCGAAAGATCCAAGACTATGATGACTAACCAATTTAGTCGTTATACATATATATCACTGCGGAAATATAATTTGCAAATTAAGAAAAAACGTAAAAAATTATACTAGAAAAACTACCAAAATTGCAAACAAATGTGAAACGTAATTATTGCAAAAATTAAACTATTTTAAATTAATTAAAAATTTACAAGAAGAAAAACA
>JAQGAO010002149.1:0-20769 GCA_034697705.1 Ommatoiulus sabulosus | reverse complement strand
GAAGAAGAAGGTAAAAACAAAGGAAAACGAGTTCCCCCCCCTCAGGTGAGTGGCGTATCCCTACGCCACCCAGGTGCATCATCACGCACCTGGCCGGTTGTCTACCTCCGCCTGGGCAGACACGTGACGTCCCCACGCCAACAATTGGCTTAGTAGTTAAATTTGTCAAAGAATTGACGTGTGTTCATGATAATTTTATGTGAAAAGACGAGAAAAAACATCCATACATAATATTCCATGGAGTTGAAGGAGCAGAGTAGTTCTTTTCAAAACACACCTCTTGATAAATTTTCTTCAACAACAACTGAGTGAGGCTACTTGTAGTAGAATCATAATGCTGCAATTGCTATAAAGCTTTGATCTTAATAAAAGCAACAAAACGCGGAACTACTACTAAAGAGTTTAAGAATACACAAACAGTTATTTTGTAACCATCTCCAAAATATGTCAATATTAGCACAACGTCAAACTTATAATAATACTAAATAAACTTATAATTAATATTGCAGAAAATTCCTCGCATCAAACTGAACATATTACCATTTCCTATTTCCCCCTTTGGTGGTTAATAATATCTTAAATCATTTATATCCATTTTAAGTATTATATATATATATATATTATTTATTTTCATTTTCAAACGAAAGAGTATATTTTTTTTTTCAAAATTGGCAGTTAGAATTTCACTGCTGCGAAAGTTCATGGATGTTAGCAAGTATTCCTCAAATCATAATATCATTATTTGAAATTTAAGACTTCCATAAGTAAACCCATGCAAGTTTACTTATGAAAAATAAGTTTGTATATGGAGTATTAAGTGATGTCAAAGGTTAGTTCCATCGCAAAATGCCAACAAAATATATACAAAAATCGAATTTGTTATCATTCAGAGCTTATAGTCCAATGCAACATATCCCAATGGAACCATGGTGTAATTTTCAACGCCTGTCATTAAGGGCCGGTTGCACCAACTTATGTTAAAATCTGAGATTTACTAACCTTGGATTAAAATTTGACTCCACATTAACCTTCGGGTTAGATGTCTGTGTTGCACCAATTAACTCTTGATGGAATATCCCCAGGGTTACGGAACCCATGTTTAACCACCTGAAACCAAAAAGGAGGACAAAAAAGGAACTAACTTTGACCACTGCTGCCAGATTGCTTTTCCTAATAACCCGAGGTTAACCCTGCCTACTGGCTGGGTTAACCTTTATGGCTTTTTCTTAATTTTTTCCCTACCCATGCTTGTGCAATAAAACGGTGGGTTAACCTAGAGTTACACAGTAGGTTAACCCTAGGTTATTCTAAACCTGTGGTGGTGCAACCGGCCCTTAGTGTAACACTTGCAGAAAACAACATTCCCTAATTGACCAATTAGCTAATCAGATCCATTTCTCGTAAAGCATGACGAACTAGCCGATAACGACCTGTAGTTGTTATTTTTCGGTCTTATACACAAAATTTCCGGGTATTATCGACTAGTTCTTGGTCAAGGCTTACGCGAGGTGGATTAGCTAAATGGTCAATTTTGGGAAAGCCGGTTCCAACATTAGTCAAGAATAAAAGATTAATTTTCACCCACTCTTGTGTCACTTATATGTGTTCGGCAAAAACGGTTGAATCAAGAAATAAAAAAGCAAGGATCATGCTTTTAATGGATGAAACATATCAGAAGAAAGAAGGTGATTCGTTAATTCGTTCAACATCATCAATTTATAATTTCACACAAAGGTAATTTACAGAAAATAACTACTGCACAAGAAGAAACACATCAGGCTTTTAAGCTACCTCAATTCATGCTTCCCCTTAATTTGGCCTTAAAAACATACTCATTCGAAACAATCTTTGTAATCTTTTTAAATGAAAACAGACACAGAAATCAGCTACATGTAGGTTGGCAGCACTAATTTCATGTAAAAGTACATTGGAAAAATTAGGCTTCGGATAAGTTGATAGGAACAGCAAAGAATTATTAATGATAAGTTGCTTTGTGGAATTATGCAATTTTATGTGCAGTTACGGCGTGAATTTCGTTAAGTCAGCAAAAAATGACACCCCAGCAATTTTAGTAATTTATCCCCCATTTGCTAATTTCCTTCTGCTGCATTGAATGTTAAGTTCTTGGGATCCAAATCCAAAATAATGGCCTTCAACATTTTTCTCCACATGACTTGTTCTATAGATTTTGCATGGCATAATTCATCTCTTCAGAATATTTTACCCAAGATTAGTCCAAAAATCGCGGCCAGGACAGCTATGACGATAAATAACATGGTTTGAGGTTGACTGGCCGCACTGTTGTCCGAATAGCCTTGCATCGCCGACGTATTTCCCGCAATTGAGGGATCGCTATGTGTCCGGTTTGCTTGATCACGACGAAGACGCAGGCCTTCCTCCTAAAATGATTTGGAAGAAGTCATGTAATAAGTCTGTTAAACTTATACAAGTGGAAGGATTGATTGCACTCCAATAATCCAATTGCAGTACGAGAACATGAGATCACCTTTAATGACAGTCAATTCAACATACTGTTTAGTACGTTTCAAAAACTCATTTTAAATTAATATACAGGAAGACATAAACGGCTATTATTTTTTAGAAATTTCATTCCTACATGGTGAGGCCAATCTCCTGGCCTTGCGATCTGTTAACAACAACATTGAATCATCCTACACATTTTCTCTGACAATAATGTTACCACATTTGCTGCATCGGAGGACTCACCATGTATATCAGAGAAGAAAATACAAAATGCATTAAGTAGGCTATAAAATATTACATAATATTTACACGTGACTCCCATATTTTCATTAAATACTGTAGACTACATATACATGTATATATGAAAGTGAAATAACGCGATTTCCTACAGTCGTGCCTGACCCTGTGGAAACTTCAAATGACAAACTCGATCCCTTCAAAAAACCTTTCAGGAACTTCGCTTATGATCATGCAGTAGCAAATGGGATTTATAAGGTGAGATTACAGTATTCCCAATGTTTATAACGCAAGTCACTAGAACTTCATCAAGTCGTGTTGGAACAGGCAACCTGGATTTACAGGATACAGTACGTTTTCAGGGTTCCCCCAGAAATTTCATTTTTAACTTCATTGACTATTCCAGGTTTAAAAAAATTTCCCTGACCAATGACAATGTCAAAATTTGACATATACATGTACCAATGTTATCTCCGAATTTGCAAAATCGACGCAGGACAATATTTCGCAAAATTTACTAATGACAATTTTGAAAATTTTTAAAAATAAACATAGACATTTTTCGAACTTTTTAAAAAAATTAGAATGTAAAAATCATGAAAATTTGACAACTATATTCCGAAAATGTAGAAATTTTTGGAAATTAGTCCTCGGAAAACGCGGCAAATTTTGACAATTTGTACTTGGAAAACGTGGAAAAGTTTGCAAATTTGTCCTCGGAAACGTGGGAGATTTTTGCAAATTTGTCCACTGAAAACGTGAACATTTTGCAAATTTGAAAATCCATGGGCGCTGAGCTAACCATATACATTAGAAGCCTTAATTTCTTCATACAACTCTCGAAGCACGAGCGTGACGAGCCCACCCTTCATTCAATTAATTGTCAAGGCGACCCAACATATTAGACCCCATTCTGACCCACAAAAAGTCAAAAGAAGCCTTCTTCGAAAAATCGCATTGAGAATATTTCGAACAAGGGTAGGCTACCCCAGACCTGGAACAGTCAAGAAACTTGAAAATATCTGGAAAAGTCACGGAAGAATGACTTAATTCAGGGCTCCCCCAAAAATTTCATTTTCAACTTCCCTGACTTTTCCAGGTTTTAAAAAAATTTCCCTGACCAATGACAACGTGAAAAATGGACCCTGGAAAATATTTTTTTTAATTTAGTAACGACAATTTTGAATGATGGGAAAATTTTGCATCGGAAAACGTTGAAAATTTGTAGGCTACTCACAAAAAGTGGGAAATTATGCAATTTTGTTTTCATATAATGTGGAAAATTTGTTCTCGGAAAACCTAGAGAATTATGAAAATTTGTAGACTGAAAACGTGGACGATTTTGCTAATTTCTACTTGGAAAACGTGGAAAATTTTGCCAATTTCCACTCGAAAAACGCGGAAAATTTTGGAAATTTGTACTCGGAAAAAGTGGAAAATTTGGAAATTTGCACTCGGAAGCCGTGGAAAATTTTTGCAAATTTTTATTCGGAAAACGTGGGAAACTTTGCAATTTTGTCCTCGAAAAATGTGGAAAATTTGTACTCGGAAAACCGAGAGAATTTTGCAAATTTGTACACGAAAAACGTGGGAAATTTTGCTAATTTGTCCTCGGAAAATGTGGAAAATTTGTCCTCGGAAAATGTGGAAAATTCGTTCTCGGAAAACCTAGAGAATTTTGAAAATTTGTACTCGGAAAACGTGGAAAATATTGCTAATTTGTACTCGGAAAACGTGGGAAACTTTGCAATTTTGTCCTCGAAAAATGTGGAAAATTTGTACTTGGAAAACCTAGAGAATTTTGCAATTTTGTACACGGCAAACGTGGACAATTTTGCTAACTTGTACTCGAAAAACGGGGAAAATTTTGCAAATCTGTACTCCAAAAATGTGTTAAATTTTTGCAAATTTCTACTCGGAAAATGGGCTCTGAGCTAACCTTTATAAGTTTTAATTTTGGAACACCATGACTGCGTTGAATTTCCCTGACTTTTTCAAAATAAACCCTACTTCCTCGACTTTTCCAGGTTTTCCAGGTCTGGGGGAACCCTGTAATTTGAAACGTCTAAGAAATTCAACGTATTAATGTTGTCACAATCCAAAATGAATGTTTCTACGTGTAGCTCAGGGCCTATTTACCAACTTTTTAAAATTTCCCAGTACAATTTTTTTCAACCATTTGTTGAACAGTTTCCGAGGTCAAACTTATAAAACTTTTCCACGTTTCTTAGTACAATTTTGGAAAATTTTCCACGTTTTCCGAGGATAAATTTTAAACATTTCCACGTTTTCCTAAGACAAATTTGCAAGATTTCCAACCTTTTCTAAGCACAAATTTTCAACCTTTTCCGAGTATAAATTTTCATTATTTTCAACATTCGTGTACACATTTGCAAATGTTTCTTCATTTTCCGAATACAAAATTGTCAAATTTACATGCTAATTATTTTAATTTTTCGATGATAATTTTTTAAAAGTTTTCAAAATTGCCATCAGTGAAATTTGCAAAACACTGTCCTGTATCGATTTTTCCAAATCGTTGATTCGATACTCAGTACCCTAGTCAGCAAATAAATGCAATGTGGTAGGGGGGTTCGTACCCAGATTCAGGAGAATAATAACTCGTCAGTAGCGACTTAGTGCAAAATGTACTTCAGTGTCAGTTAAACAATAATGCCTGTCTTTTGGAAGGTTATTCCACCGTCTAATTGTATGCAAAAAGAAACACCAAATTTAAGCATCATGTTTTAGCACGATGCTCGGTCAGAGGTTTATAATGGTTATGTCTACTTCTCACAGTGACTATTACGGATGAATAAGTAGGACACAAGATGAAAATTGCAGGAGTGATTAAATCCTTTGAAAATAACCATAGATAAATTTTCCCGTCGGGCCCTCCTTGAGGGCCAGATGGCACATTGGCAAATGTCAATTTGTGATATTGTCATTGGTCAGGGAATTTTTTTTAAAACATGGAAAAGTTAGGGAAGTTGAAAACGAAATTTCTGGGGGCACTCTGCTATAGAATTTTGTTTACATTTTGCAAATGAGCTCTGAGCTAACCACATAGAAGCATTAATTTTGGATCTTTAACTTGACAACATTAATACGGCGAATTTTCCTGACCTTGTCAAAATAAATAAGCCATTCTTCCCTGACTTCTCCAAGTTTTCCAGGTTTGGGGGTACCCTATTTAACCTTGTATGAAGATATATATATATTTTTTTAAATTTGTAAACAGGAATGAATGCTATGAAATTTTGCAAATTCTTACTTAGGATAGGTTTGAATTTTTAAAAAAATTGTCCTCGGAAAATGCTGAAATTATCGCAATTTAATCTCGGGAAATGTTAAAATTTTATCCATTTGTCTTTCAATACGGCCTATTTGCCTTGTATAACTGCCTGTTAAAACCTTGAAGATCGCTGCTGTTATAAATAATACGCTCAGGTGCATATACAGGGCTCAATACACTATGAAACACTATTCTAAACTCAGACGGCCTTGAAACTAGTTATTTCTTATTCCTGAGAATTTACGAATTCTGCATTTCTGATAACATTTAAACAGACAATTTCAGATGCAAAAAATCTGAACATTAGTGATTTAGCGTGGTACTTTCGAACTTTTCATGTTCTCCTTTAATGCTCCTACATGATCATATGAATATCCTGGATAACTTTTATCTTTTTTGTTAACTCTCGACGGTAATAATTTTTAGTTGAAGCAGCGATGCTAAAGCCCCAATTATTTCTATTACAGATGCCAAGAAACCAATTTGGAAAAAATTAATAGCATTAAACTCAGTTCTCCACTAAATGTGTGTTCATTTTGTACTCTTTTCAGATGTGCTAAGCCATGCCAAAGTGTATTTTACTTAGCACAGAGTTTTTTACAAATTACCATTGTGGCATCATTGCTTATTCACTGACCATGAATTAATATACCAACAAAAATATTTCAAGGGGATTTGGATAGAAATTATGCACGAAAACAAAATCAACTATACATGTACTGTATTTTATAGTTAACTAAATGTACCTTTTGCTGAATGTTCTCATGTCGCAAAGAAGAATTTTCACTTTCCAGCCGCTTGATTTCATCCGTTAAACGCTTTAGTTCCGACTCCACATTCGTTGACTAGAAAAAATAAGGATTTTTTTTTAAATTTTTGATGAACTTTTACGGACTAAATTGTTTATTTGATTGTTATACATATAAACTGTAAAATTTAACAACAAAAAAACTTACGAAGGTCGGAAAAACTTTCTACGATGAAAAGGTGAAATAAATCCACTAGCTCCACATTAGAGTTCATAAGTTATACTTTTACGTGACACTATACCATGCAACATTTCTTAATAAAATCCTAAAACTTGTTGAATTCTACAAAAAAAATCGTGACATATCTCAAATATTCAAACCTTAGGTGACTTTGTCACATCTGCAAACTTGGTTGTGTGGCCCTTCTCATCATTGAACGAAATTGAAGAATCAAAATTATTCTGCAATTAAAACAAACCGTACATATAAGTATGATTCTAATCTCCTAATGATATCCCCAAGCCAAAACCTTTAAAAATTCGAAATATGGAATTTGCAATAATGGAGTTAGAAAAGAACTGTAATCCACTCTTGGAATGAGTTAGTACGTGGGCCATCCAAAATAACGTAATCCATTCCCTTCAGAACAAGCAGCATTTCCAGCACAGGGAAAGGCACACGGTATCACATCCAGCTGCTAAATTCTATTCTTAAAATTTTTAAGAATAGAATTGAACAATATGGTGTGATACCGTGTGAGCATTATTTATTATTTTACGTTAAAATAATGAATAATGCTCGAATCAATAGGGTAATTTACACCTTTTCGCAGAACTTTATAAGGCATTCCATTGAGTGAACCACTGTTGGGCATTAGTTACATGTAATTACATGCACAATTACATAACTAACAATATAACATGGTACCTAACAACAAACTCTATACACTGTAGTTAATCTCTGGTGCATAATTAATTTTGTAAGTTTTTTCTCAGCACTTTGGAATAGCAACTAAAACTATTTGCATGTAGTTAAGAAAAATTAAATGCAAGGACAACTAACAATTAATTAGCTTTTAGGCTATTGGAAATTGATTTCTTGTTTAACGTCCCCACCCGCCCGAAGGTCGACCCCCCGTCGCAACAGAAAAGAAAGAAAATATGTCCGCCGTTCCTCCCAAAACAGTTCCGCGCATGCGCATATCAGCGTATGCGCAGAAAGCATTGTTTATTATTATTATTATTATTATTATTATTACAGTCCAAGCGAAAGCTATATTAGCTTGTTGCCGTCAGTACATTAGACAGGGAACATAACTTTGTCGAGTCTATTTTTAAATGTATTTACGCTGTCGTAATTCGCAAACATACTATCTGGTAAGCGGTTCCAGGCATCAATCACATTGTGACTAAAGAAATATTTCCTCAAGTCAATTCGTGCTCCTGGCTTGAACAGGGCCAGATCGTGTCCTCGCGTTACACCTCTCCTAAAAGTAAAGTAGTCATGGCATTGAACACCGAGATGCCCTTTGACAATTTTAAATGCACCAATGAGCATTCCACGGGTTCTCCGGTCAGACAAGGATGTCAACTTAAACCGCTGAAGTCTATTTTCATAAGGGAGCCGACCCAATCTTGTTAGCCGCCTTGTGGTCAACCGTTTTACACGTTCCAGTCGTAAATTGATGTACAGTGTGACTGTTGTTAAAGGCTATGTCTTACGAGATCTCGTCATGATGTGACGTCACTTCTCGTGATATTTTTTGTTGATTTTGCATGATTCAAAATCGTACGAAAAATAAAATATTTATTTTTTATTGAATATGCGTTTAATCATTAATTTCCACTTAGGAGGATATCAATTATCAACCCCAGTAAGTATGGGAAATTGATTTCTTAAGTTCCTTTCCATTTTCGATATTTTTGCATCACCCTGTACGATCAGCTGATCGTAACTTTTGGGGAGATCGAACGAGAAGGAATCCTAAGGCGCGAAAGCGGTAGGCAAAAGCGGCGTACTGAAGGTAGGCCTAAAAACTATATATTTAAGGCAGGTGCACAGTGTCTACGTATACTGTGCATGCGCAGATAGGTATTTAGGCTTAGGAGTGAACCAATCGCGTGGGCGAAACTTATGTCTGCCCAGGTGTCCGAGTGCATGAGATTACGCACGATCGGAATGTTCGTGAGAAGTGTCACAAAGGCTGTACTGTCCGAGTACAGCCGGCAAGGAAAACGATGTTTTCCGAAGATCAGCTGGAAGCTGTTTACCAAGGATTTACTCGGTGTTTTTTCGGTCTTTTCAGGTTCCTAGGATGCTGTCCGCGAGGAAATGAAAGAGCTATGGAATAAGGTAAGTTCAGAATGTTATTTTAAAGGCAAGAAAACACTTTATTAAAACTCTATCGCGATTTACAACAGAAAATTGTATCTTTTCGAAATGGAATTTGAAAATCTTAAACTAAGTTTCAGCAGCACGAGGGTACCATCTTGTTGCTGCGGATGTTCGAAAAGAGAGTCCTGTGATGGGATTTTCGGGGTCCTTATATACCCCGAACGTGGATAATTTTCGTTTCTTTTCCTCCAATAGGGTGCTGGACCTTGGATGATAAGCACATGGAAAAGAACTCAACGGATTCAAGATATTTTGGGAACGATAAAGCATCTAAAAGGGTAAGTAAAATTTTCTTAAATTTGATTGTTATTGCAGGACTTAAGTGCGGCACCCTGGGGGTGCCATAAATGCACTTTAAGAAGGGTGAGTGAAGTTATATTTGTACGTGGGGGAGCGCATTTCTTCTCAAACCCCTTCAGATTTTACTAAGGAAAGCGATGTAAAATCTAGCAAAGAAAGAAGGGGGAGCTGAAAAAAAATTAACATGATTATGATATGAAAACAATGCGAAAAATTAAAAAATTAAAGGATTAGGCATCATACAAAGCATGAAAAACGGTGGTGAAATTGCAAAGTTCACATGATTTTGAAGATGCTCGGACATGACTTCATTTGAAATGAGCACGACGTCCTGGTGGTCTGCCACGGGATGTCCGGCGGTTCTTAGAAGCTCTGGGCCGCACGGTGGTGTGCGGAATGGGGCGAAATGGTACCTCGGATGCTGTGGTGCCAAACCTGGATGGTCCTGTAGTCCATGGCTTCGCTTCTGGGATGGGCTGGGCCTCGAGGCGGACATGATAAGGGTGATGTGCCTGTTGATATCGGCGTTTGAAGGTTGGATGAGCTGGCTCTGGAGCAGAATAATGATAGCCATGGAATTGTGCATCCTCACGAGCACGTTGATCTTGTAGAGCCTGGTAATGGCGATTTATGGTGTCCCTCTCAAGTCCAATGACGTCTCGATCACGAGCAATTTGGTCACGTTCGGCGCGAAGAGCAGCATTTTCAGCGGCTAATGTGCTGAGATTCAGATTTTTGGTGGCAAACTTCATTACCGCATCTTGAACGGCGTCGTAGAATTGCTGGTGAGACTGATCAGCGATGCCTCTCAATTCTTTGATGAGAATTGGAAGCGCTGATCTGATTGAAGTGGGAGTGAGTCCCTCACCTCGACTTTCCATGAATGTCGGCTGAATGTACCGGTGGTACATCATCGAGTGAGAAACTGCATTGGGTGGAAATGTCCCTTGAATCTCAGGTTTGGTGTCACTCACGGTTTTGGTTGCAGAATTTTCGTGTGGATCCAGGAGTGCAGGAATTGCAGGAGTCTGCAATTGAATTTAATTTCCCGGGGATGTACTCGACGTCAAAAACGAATTGTTGGATCGCTAGGGCCCACCGAGCAAGACGTCCTTGAGGGTTGTTCAAGGTGATAAGCCACCTTAGGGGCCTGTGGTCAGTATGGACCACGAAAGGCATCCCTTCTATGTATGAACGAAATTTCGTGATTTGGCCCAAATGACTTCTAGGGCCTCACGTTCGGTCACTGAGTAATTGCGCTGTGCACTATTAAACAGTTTGGATGCGTACTCAATGACCTTAAAGGGAAAATCATCTCCCTGCACCAGAGCTGCACCCATGGCAACATCAGATGCGTCCGTATACAGACGAAAACTTTGTCCGAAATCAGGCTGGCTAAGAATAGGAGCCTCACAAAGTTTCTTTTTTAATGTGTCAAATGCAACACAGCATTTTTCATCAAAAACGAATTTTACACCCTGTTTCAGGAGTGAAAATAATGGGGAGGCAATGTCGGGCAAATTCGGAATGAATTTTCCGAACCATCGACATGCCGACACAAATTATTTCAGTTCGGTCACATTTGTGGGATGTTGGAGGTTCAGTATGGCACTGACCTTTTCCGGATTGGGCGAAATTCCTTGCTCTAAAATGTTGTGTCCAAGGAAGTTGACCTCACTCTTAAATAGATGACATTTCGTTCGTTTTAGGGAAAAATTATACGAAATTATGAGCTTGAGGATTTGCTCCAAATCCTGGAGATGCTTTTCAAACATCTCAGCTGCCGTGATCAGGTCATCCTGATATATCTTGTTCACGACGTCTTGCAGTTTGGCCATCATTTGGTCCACCACTCTTTGGCAATGGGAGGCCGAATTTCGGGCTCCCATTGGCATTCTAGCATAACACAAGTTTCCAAGCGGAGTGGACGTGGAAAACAGTTTTTGACAGTTTTCTGCTATTGGAATCTGCCAATAGCAGTTAGTCAAGTCAAAGGTACTCATAAATCGTTTTCCTTCGACTTCTGCCAGTATGTCGTCGATACGTGGCAGGGGATACGGGTCAAAGATGGTGACTCGGTTTAGTGCCCGAAAATCAGTCACCATCCTGAGATCTTGCGAGCTATCGTTTTTTGGAGACCAAAAACGATGGTGCAGCCCATTCTGAGATGGAATGGCGCAGATATCCCTTGGCAATCATCATTTGCAGCTTTTCTATAAGCTGTGTTCTGCGTTCGGCAGAAAAGCTATAAGGTTTGTTATAGCTAGGCTTACAACCAGGTTGCAGTTCAATGTTTTGGGGTTGGACTTTTGTAGGACCATCAGGGTCCTGGAAAGCCTTGGCATTTCTTGTGAGCATTTCGTTCACTCGCATGCGTTGATCAAGAGTGAGGTTAACTCCCTCATCCGACCTCAAGAATATGCTGGAAGAACCAGAAACGTTGGTGGCATTCACGTGTATCGTTTCAGGTGTCTGAATGGGTGGTGATCGAAGTTTATTGGGTCCATATGACCAGGTAAGATCTCCAAAATTCATCGAAATATTAGCCATCTTTAGGAAATCTGTGCCCAATATGACGTGATCTATAATAAATGCGGGAATAAGCAAGAAAGGGAGGAAAAAGGTTCGACCCCTGAGCTCGATTTCGAGCTCTGCATGGTAAGTGCGCATTTCAACTGGCTCGGAATCGGCCAGCTGAATTGTTCTCGAACCACGAGTGAGAGTGACGTTTTTATTGAGAAGTTGCTCGTATAGAGCATCACCTCTAATGGAGATGTTGGCCCCTTCATCTAATAGAGCGGTAATATGGATTGAGTCAATTCTGCAGTTTTCATAAATTAAATTTTGTTCATCACCGGCCTGAATGGAATGTTAATTAGTGTAATTTATTATCAGTGTGGATTCTGCAGTTACTGTGCTGACTTGTTTTGCAGCATTTGCGGCCCTCTGTTTTGGACCACAACCCTCGTCACAGTTCCAAGGATTGCGATCTGCCTGTCCACAGCCGTAGCATTGCATGCCCACGGTTTTGGACAGGTCTTGGGGTTTTGGACTGGATTTGTTAGCATTGTCCGAGTTTGGACTAGGAGTTCTCTTGGATTTGTCCTTGTGGAAGGTTTTATTTTTCTTCTCACTGGAGCTACTCTTAGGTTTCTCCTTGTCTTTTGATTTGGAGTGTTTATGTTTGACAATCATCATTCCAGTTCCTCTGGTGACCCTCTTAGATTCCTTGGTGATGGTAGTGGAACTAGGATGCGGAATTTTCGTTCGCTCACCTAGTCCTTGGCCTGGGTCCTTTCGTGGCCACTTATGGACCGACATTTTGGTGGATTCCATTTCAGCGGCTGCATATTCGAGCTGCTCGATCGTGCGCATAAATTTGCATTTTAGTTCTCCCTTAATTATGGGGTGCAAACCACCGAAAATTATTTGGACTGCGCTATCGGGCGGAATAGCTGGTTGAAGATCATCCACCATGAGCTGCATCAATTGACAATACTCGTGCACCGGGTGCCCGAATCTTTGTCCGCAGTTTACTAAGGTGGTCCAAATGTCCGGAATTTGCTGGAAATCATGAAAACGTCTCTCTAGAGATTCCAGAGCTCGTTTTCATCCAGTGGTCCGGAACCGGTTGACCTCCCACCAACTTAGGGCTTCACCGGTCACTAAATGAATAAAAAATCGTGCATCTCAGCATCCTTGATTTTGTGCCAATTGACATTTGACTTAATGGTTGCATACCATCCCTTAAATTCCTCCTTCTTTCCAGAGAAAGGTTTAAGTTTAGAAAATTTGCCATCGAGACATTCCGGATCCTTTTTGGACCTATGTTTTTTCTTATGAGAGCGACGTTTGGAGGAGCGTCCGGGAGTTTTATCAAAAGATTTGCTCCCTGATGAATCAGTATCTGATTCGTCGGATGCTGAGGATGAGAGATCTGAGTCACTGGAAGGACTCGAGGATCTGGAGGTCGCATATTTGTCTTTATTGTTGCGACTGGACTTGCGCCTTGAATGACGACTGAGAGTGCGTCGTGAGGTTCTCCTGGATTTTGTGGTCTCCTTTTTGGGGCTATCCATGGGAGATTCAGTGAAAAGTGAGAATGCTTCACCGATTGAGTGCAGGGATGTGAAGGGTAGAACACCCCCCGGTGTCTGTGACTGAGGAAGGACCTGAGTCACAGAGTCACTAGCTAAAGCATGGGATGATTGTAAGTTCTGTAACAATCTTGACTGAGCAGCTTGAGCTGTCTTATGATGCTCCAAGCGTGCGGAAAAATCCGACGTCAGGCGGGCAAAATATGCCGCAAGAGTTGTATTGTCGTCCATAAGAGCAGAAATCTCGTCCGATGGAGGCGTAAATATACCAGAAGATTGGTCAGAGGCAAGATCTGCGGTATTCCGGGCCGTCATTCTAAAGAGAAACGAGAAAATCGATCGTGCGGTTTGGATACTGAAATCACCAAGTATGACAACAAGAGAAATCGAACACAATCGTGGACTCTTGAAGTCAGGTGAAACAGTGAAAGGCTGCTCCGAGAAAGCTGGCGGATAAACGCGCAATCTCGAGAAATGAGCAGACTGGCGTAACAAACGTTGGGCGCTAATTACGAGATCTCGTCACGATGTGACGTCACTTCTCGTGATATTTTATGTTGATTTTGCAAGATTCAAAATCGTACGAAAAATAAAATATTTATTTTTTATTGAATATGCGTATAATCATTTATTTCCACTTAGGAGGATATCAATAAAGAGTCACTAAAAAAATTATTGGCTTTCGAGCTAAATGCTTAAAACATAGCCATTGCACACCATGAGGTACACGTACCTTCGAATTTTACTAAAAAAAATGACGAGAAAAGCAACGAAAATCGCTTCATGCGCTTTATGAAAGGAATAAAGTTTTGGGAATATTTGGGTTTAAATCTTTAAGGATTTTTGCTACCAGCTTTATTCGAATTTTCAACAATCCTTACTATTTTCTTTAAATAAAACAAGGCCGTGAACTAAAATATCCTATACATGCATTTGCCAAATTACTTATATTACATTGTTCACATTCTCGCTTCTGTTAGTGCTATTTAATAAACACCCTGAAATTACGACTACTTTAAGCATCTCTGATGTAATCTTTTCGTTATTATGACGTTTAATTTCATTGTTATTGACTATCAATATATATAGGCAAAGGTTTGTAATAAATAAGTTATGGGATTTGATATACCACTGTGTAAGGGCAATTATCTCGAATAAATGTGTAGTAACAATTATAAATGTTTTATTTGAAATTAGTAGAACTTTTATCTGGAGTTAAAGTTTGTCTACAGCTCCCATCACTGTGTTTTGAAATAATTTCTAAGAATTCTCTAAAAACTTTCCTTATCAACAATCAAATTGTCAACGAGTCAACAGAGGTTGCCATGTGCCAGCTGGTCAATACTAATGAAAGGATTAATGATGGGTGATGCCTAAATGTTCAATAATAATGAAAGGATAAATTGTAAAAGATGCCTAAATGTTCAATACTAATGAAAGGATTAACGACGCGTGCAATCAATATACATGTACATTAGTCAGGACTAATGACGGCACATGTAACCACACCCACAATTAGCAAATTACCTCCCAGTAAAGTCTTGCAAAATCATGTTTTTCAGCATTACTGTCCATCATTCCACCCTACGCGATAATTCTTACTGTCACTCTCAAAAGGTATTGACAGCATTACTGAACGTGTACATTAAACCCTTCTCGACTTATGGACGATGACATCCAAACTTAAAGCCCACCGGTTAATCTAAATTTTAACATCTATTTGTGTATACATATATAAAGAGGACATGTATGTGAGTATGTATGTATGTAGTAGGTCGGTTGGGAATGTCCGAGACTCCGAGTAAATCTTCAAGAAGTGTTCGATTATTCTTTAAGAAAATGTCCGATTAAATCCTCAGAAAAATCTCCGATTAAATCTACTAAACTACTATAGGTTCTCAAATCGTCATTTTTTAGCCCTATCAATGCTGGGCTTTTCAGCATTATGGTTTGCATTATGATAGATTTGTAACTGGGTTACAATAAGGCATAATTAAAGGATAATGGTATACTTCCAAAATTAATTTGAATTGTGTCTATACAGCCCGTGCAAAGCCGGGCAGACCAGCTAGTTTAAAAATAAAATCAAATAAAGTTTGGAAATTCTTACCAAACGTAACATCGAACGAAGGGGTGAAAACAATTTCCAAATAAAGGACGAGGACAATGGACAATTGGACGTTCTGCTGAGGTCTCCCAAGGAGGACGTATGACTAAACTTCCACAACAAAAAACAATAATATAACTTCAAAATGTTAAACTGAAAAACCCTGGTGAAAATTTTACTGAATCTTACTGACCATGGTGCGTAAACGAAGCGTAGAGGGGACGTACCTGTAAACCAAGGAGCGTAAATGCACTTTCCATACACATTAACTACACATCGAGGTGTGTATGGGGACCGTAAAGAGCAACTCCGTCCAAGTTACCAACACTACACGTTAAGGTGGCTTCCCAGTGAACGCTTCACGTGCGTCACGCACGTCGTGCGTGAAATTTTTCGGTGGGAAGTGATCGTATGACCTGCCTCACTCACCACGCTTGTCATTCACGGGCGTGTTGCAGTTCACGCTCTGTGTTCAAGAAATTGAACTTTTCACGGCACACGCCAGCCAAGTTGGGTTGGCGCATGCGCAGTAAAGACAAAATTTAAGAAAAATGGCGTCGTTTGACATAGTTGGGACTCTCGGAAGAAATAGAAAAACCAGGTAAGTTTATGAATTTTATAAATTAAATGCGGCCATGTGCCATGTGCTCATGACTTCAAGCAAAGTGTTTTGAAACATGCTTGGTATGATAAACTAAAATAAACACTTTTGATTCGAGCATAGTGTTTTGTTGACCTGGTTTTTGTACTTCTTCCGAGATTCAACGTGTTACTGTTTTTATAATCCAAAATAAATGCTTCTACACACAAATTTCCACATTTTCCGAAAATTAAATTAAAAAAATTCAGTTGTTTTCGAGAGCAAATTTTCAAAATGCTAAAACTTTTCATTATACAAATTCTAACCTTTTTCAGCACAAAATTTAAAAAAAATTTAACTATCTTCGAGTGAACTCGCAGGTGGAGCGTATTTTTTAAAATATCGCGCCAAAGCGCGGAAGCGTTGGAGCGCTTTCTCGTTCATGCGCAGCCTTCTCAACAGCCTAGTGCGGCGAGCGTGGTGAGCGTGATGAACATTCACGCTGGCCAGTGGGAAGCCACCTTTAAGGGGAATTCGCAAGCTTAGGTGTGGGTTGTTCCAAAAATCGACGTCCTATACCTGCACTGGTGAAAATGGAAATCTGGCCAGCTCTACGGAAAAACAACGAAAAAAAGAAATAACAATTGCAGCTAAATCTGCGACTTATTCTATATTTTTAAGGCTATTTTATTAATTGTTAATGTTCCCACCATGGCACGTTCTGCAAATTACAGGCGAGGGACGCATATGAATTTTAGAGCTAATGCCTACTCGATAACAACGGCTGTTAGCGCTTAAATTCAAACGCGTCCCTCGCCTGTAATTTGCTGAATGCAATATGGCGGGAAGATTAAAAATTAAAAAAAAGTCTTAAAAATAGGGAATAAGTTTAAAAAATTTTGAAAGTTTCGCAAATTTATACTATCCATTTTCTCAAAAAATTCGGCCATTTTAGAAAAAACTTTATTTTCTAAAAAACATGGTCAGTTTCTTGAAAAATATCAGCCATTTAAAAAAAACTTTTCCATTTTCTGAAAAACTTCGGCCATTTTAGAAAAAAACTTCGCCATTAAATTTTAATTTCTGAAAAACTTCATCAGTTTCTTGAAAAACTTAAGCCATTTCAAAAATTAATTGCTATTTTTTGTAAAACTTTGGCCATTTTAGAAAAAACTTCACCATTTTCTGAATAACTTCGTCAAGTTTCTTAAAAACCTTCTCCATTTTCTGAAAAACCTCATATTTTCTTAGTTATAGTTCTCAAATTGTATGTCACGTTACTCCACTAACTTCCGATAATACAAACTACGGTTTAAACGAACCAATTTCACGTCCCTTCAGGTTCGTCTTTATCGAGGTTTGATTAAAAAAATGTCACGCAATCCACTTTTTACATTAAAATCTTCAAATATTTTATATTTTTTTAAACGTTTACATTCGCTGTTCAAATTGTGTGCTAGGAATAAAATTGTGTTTCAATCAAATAATACTTAAATAAGTAAGTTGGTGTTAAAAATCAAAACAAAAATTAAGGAAAAAGAGAGCTAATCATTTCAAGTTTTTCGTCCACATTCACTAGGGGAATCCACTGATGCAGCGCCATCTATGATGCATTCCACGTAACGTAGGATGTAAATCGGAAACCGGCCTACGCTGCACCATTCCTCGCAGCGTAGAATGTGAATCGAAAAACATCCACACGCAGGGTCATCTACGGTATATTTTTTGCGAAGGCAGGATGTAAAAAAAACAATTACCATCCAGCGCCATCTATGGTGCATTTGATTTAAAGTGGAAGATGCCAATGTGACGACGGTGGCTCCATTTCGACTCGCCCGTCTCTGATCCCCGAAATATACGTGCAACCTGTGCTACATGGCACTCACGCTTCGACTAGACTAAAGTAAACTTCCGTTTCCGCTACGTGCGGCTTTCCATCGGGACGTCGTATAAATATCATAACTTCACGCGCTGGGTCGGGTCGGCGAGCGAGTCGTACTTTTTATCAATACTTATACTTTCCGCATGACATTTCACATAATTTAGGAAAAAAAACAGTATGAAGCCCTCTTGGTACATGTATTTACAAGGATGTAAAAGGAGCGACGGGACGAGCAGTGCCATATATAATGTGTTCTGTGCAACCGGCAAACACGATCGTGGGGTGGCACTCGCTAACAACCATCTAAAAGATAACGACTATAATAATAACAACAAGAACAACAACAAAAACAACTACAACAAACAATGGTAGTCACGAGTGGTTACATCTGCTTCTGTAGCAGATTCTTGGGTAATATTCATGTCCACGATGCGATTCAGATTTAAAGGAAGAGCATCAAGTTGGTTCTAGATCATGACTCGTGCGGACCATGTTCTAGAATCAATCATGCCATCTCTCGCATCGGGGCCATGAATCCGACAGCACGCCATCCTCGAAGCTACTTTCTTTAAAAAACCAAATACTGGAGAAATAAAACTCAAACAGGGCCACCGGGTGGCGTTATATCTTACACATAAGTTAATACAGACAAGAGGTCCTGAAGAACGGCCTTGGAGCGCAGGGCCGATCTCGGACGTTGTGGGGAAATAAGGGATCT
Organism: Ommatoiulus sabulosus; assembly: GCA_034697705.1. Taxonomy (NCBI): domain Eukaryota; kingdom Metazoa; phylum Arthropoda; class Diplopoda; order Julida; family Julidae; genus Ommatoiulus; species Ommatoiulus sabulosus. The sequence goes on along the minus strand of JAQGAO010002149.1, from coordinate 1,926 downwards.
CGATGTTAATAGACTATGGGAAAAAGTTTTTCAGGAACGCCGTACAGAGGCTCGGGACCGAGATGGCCAACCTCTTCCTGTCTTCCAGAACTTGCTTCTGGTTAGTGCGAGATCCTCATCGAGAAACCTAATGTCCAAAGTTAGTGGCATTTCTACGAGAGGATCTGCAGCAGGACATGGCTGGACTTGCCGCTCTCTCCATCCGAACTACGGGGAAAGTCTTGGAGGAAAAGTGTACCAAGGCTTGGGACCGAGATGTTCCTCCTGTTTTAAATTTCCAGAGTTTGCTTCGGGTTAATGCATAAGATCCTCATGTCCAAAGAAGCACTAGCTAGAGTTAGTTGTATGTCCATGAGAGAGGATTCATTGCAGGAATTTCATACAAATCCCTGTCTGAAGCTCAAGTGACACTTACTAAAATTACTCACTGTTTAGACAGGACCAAAACAACAGTTTATGCTCTCGAGAGATTGTTACTTGAATCTCAAGAGGTAAAGGTTAAAATCCAACAAGTTTTTTGCACGTACTTCCTTCTATAGAAGTAAAGGCAGAATAACTGGCCTATCAGAACTGGGTCACCTGGTAATCGTTGCCTTTGATGACGTTGTGGTTCTCATTAGGTACGATCTCGCTGGTGGAACCACTGCCACTGCCACCACCACTCTCCGCGTCCTCGTCGTCCAGGCTGTAGCCCAAATTCAGATGACCGCCGTTGAAGACCGGGGTGCTGTCGCCATTCTGACTATCGTCCGCTTGATCCTGGACGAAATTCACGAAGACCTGTTAAAGAAAATGGAGAAACGATGAGAATGCAATGAAGCATTTATTCCATTATTAGAACCATTGTTTTGAATATTGATAGTCATCATAGAAAATTAATGACATAAAACATGTTAAAGCCTCCAATCAATCGACTGACCAACCGATCAATTTCAACAGGAAATTCAGGACCCTGTGTTTTGCAAAGCCCCGATGTATCAGCGGACAAAATCATCAATTTTATATAGAAAATACAATGACTCGCACCATATACTCTTGGATTTACCTGATCTAAAGTGGTTTGCGTAACGGAGAAATCCTCAATGGCCATGCTTTCCTTGGCGCTTTCCAACTGGGAGAAGATGTCTCCCAATGAGCAGCTTGATCGTGACACCAAAAATTCAATCGTGCTGCAATGTTTGGCCTGAATAATTATCAAAAGTTACTAAAATTTAGTACATCTTTCATCAAGCTGGAGCAAAAGCGGGCGGCAAAGACAACAAAAGACTTGCCCTTAGCACGCTGCCTGGAAAGTTGGTCTGAATGAAGACATAGATCTCCTTCCAGTCGATGGGTTGATCGCGGATCCTCAGAGTGATTGTGTAACCATCACCGAACCTAGAAAAACAAATTCAAAATTGATTTTAAGATTGGCCAAACTGTGAAGGTGTCTGGATCAAAAATGGACAAGAATATAAGTTTTTGAATCGACATCAATGTGCCTACATTTTAATTCAAACACAATTTTTTTGAAAATCTTTTAACATTTAACGCAAATCCATTTTTACGTACTTGTGTTTTAGATATTGCGGACTTCCGAGACACTGGAACCTGCCGTTGACCATGATGGCCAGTCGGTTGCAGAGCGTGTCACACTCCTCCATGCTGTGTGAGGTCAAGATGACCGATCGTTTCTCCTTGGTGATCTGCCGCACGTTGTTCCATACCAGCCGGCGAGTCGCAGGATCCATGCCACTAGTGGGTTCATCCTGTTGTACAGAATTAAAAAATTGGATGAAAAACTGATCGCATGGACTAAGCCAGAGAAAAAATAGCAAAGGACAAGAGTCTTACCATAAGGACGATGTCAGGGTTGCCCATGACAGAGACCGCGGCACACAACTTGCGCTTTGTGCCGCAACTGTACGTCTTCGTGATGCGTCTGGC
>JAQGAO010002148.1:0-20771 GCA_034697705.1 Ommatoiulus sabulosus | reverse complement strand
CCTAAGCTCTGCTACCATCGACGCTCTCTTCCCTGGAGAGTCCCTCCGCCTCACTCCGTGTGAGACAGGGATCAGACTGGTTGGGGGCAAAACACTTTAATTCACGTGAGCGGGCTGCGTACATACACTGCCGTAAGGCAAAGCAGGGCGAAAGCAAAAAGATGTCACGCAGCACGCTTCCGATGAGGCCGGGCACCCCGTCCGGCACACACAACACAATGTCCACGTTGATGGACGAACGGCCAGCTCGGCCGACAACTGGAATCAAGTTCGGTCAGTTCGTGCGGTCCCCCGCAGGTTGTCGCGAGGAGCTTCGCCTTGTTGAAGCTCCCTCAACGCAGCACGACGTCCTGGTCCTAGGGGATGATCTGGGACCTCCCGAATGATGAAACAGTTCAGCTTACAGGTCGGGGTCCCGTGGCACTAATCGCTCTGCAACCTTCTGTGACTACGGGGTTGCAGTGTCTTCTGTTGCTGGTGCGGGGTTAGGCTTCCCGGAGAGGTGGATCCTAGCAGGTCACCAAGTCTTTCTAATCCCTAGCTTGGGTCTGCTTCCTTGGATTCTTTTTCCGGCATCAGGCTGCAGAAAACTTTGGAAAAGTCCTTCTCCAATTGCAGGCTGGAAACTGTCCACCTCCCTCAGCACAGGAATCTTGGAAACAGCAAATCTTCCCAGGAAAATCTCCCAGGCAGCATGGCACACATCTACTCTGGTCCCTGGCAAAGGCTGTTCTCCCAATCCTCTGTTTCAGTCAAATTCTCTTTCCTAGCTCCAGTGGCGCCCTAGCTGCAGGCGGCAGGCGGGAATGTTGGAGGCCTTGGCTGAAGGCCGTCTCACAATAAACATACTAATCAAATTAACATTCGTTGCATAAGTCTTTTAAGTGATTTTGGTACATTTTGTAAAAAAATTGGAAAGATCCAGCTCGTATTTCAAACATGGACATGTTTAATGTCCTTCATTTAAAAGCTTTGTTATCGCTTAATAGAAACCAGATCTTGATTCAACCCCTTTAAAAACTAAAATTTAACAGGTATTGCGGACTATAGATTTCTTATCGTGGTCTCGGGGGATGAAGTTCACCCCAGTTGCTGCAAGAACTTTGCTTTCCTGAAGGAATGTCTCATGATGTATTCTGCCCATTGATTTCTTTTGCAACTTCCGAATGCACTGCCAAAATCCATAAATATGTTTTACAATATACGTTGCGAAACCTAGGGTTCTTTCCAACCTGTTTGCTTTTCAAGGTTATTCATGTCTGAAGAATTGCGTGATTTTGCGTTGCAAATATACTTTTATTGCTATTGTGGGATTTTGGCATTTTTATCGGCTGAGACGATGTGAGCCTGTGAGCATATACATGTACATGGAGAATGTTGTGGGAATTGAAAGGAAAGAGTTGGGGGCGTATTGCAGTTGTAATTCACTTCTTGACTGCACTTCGAAACCGATGAACAACACGTCAAGAATCTTTACCAGAATCTGAAATGCAAAAAAAGTGAATATTTTGAAAGATGCGATGCATTCAAGGATACAGTAGAACTACTTTTATCCCGTAGACCCTTCGCCTTCGACATATCCTCTCCTCGTGATCAAAAATACCCTCATGAGCCTATTTAATGACCTTTTGAAAGCATTTATAAAAAATGCCCTGTTTTGAACAGAAAATATAGTAGTGGCAGTTTTCCGTTACACGTTCTAAAGAAAAGCCACGTAAAATGGTCGCTATTTGTTCCAAGGGAATTTCTATTAGGTTTTACAACATCGTTGATCTAAATCATAATCTCCTTTTTTAGACTTTAATAAGCTATAAGGCGTGAATATCATTTAGTAATATACAGTATCTCCTTTCTCCCCACTACCTAAATTAGGATAATGAGCAAATAATGCATTTCCGTGCTCTTTGTTACACATGCACTTTAATCAAAGGCAGTACTAGTCGATATAAAGTCGACTCGCGTTTTAACGAACCTCACACTTACGGAAACAACGTTTTTACAAACGTTGAACCCGAAAAGTATCTCGTATATTTAATGTTAATTTTGTTCATAGTTACGAACTAAAGTTACGAGCGTACATCCCTTTTTTTTATTAATGTGAGCATTCTATTATGCAGCATGTATTTCCGCAAATGAAACTGAAAATGTGTGCTAAAATAATTTGCTTAATTTCAGAATATTTCAAATGCTAGGAACTACATTTCGCAGTATTTTCAAGGGGCGAGTTCATATTGGCCAAACCAGTTTTTTGCTTTCTTTGTTTAGCTGTAATCACTTAAACGTATCCTAAAGTTTTACATGTATATTATGTGGCTCGCTTATCGATTTTTACACAAAAAATTTTGTTTTGTTTTTCGCCTCTTTGGGTTAACAAAACCTAAACATCAAACGAAAGGGCATTCAGTCCGAAAGAGCAGTTTTGGTTGCGTTTAATTTCCTTGAATAAAGAAGTAAAAATGGCCTTTAATGTCTGTGCGAAGAAATCCATTAGTGGCAAGGCATAAACAAAGGGACAAATTGGATTGCATTGCATGCAATGAATGCACAGTAAATACAATCAAAGAAATGGGACGAAATGCTAGAAAGGTTAAACAAGCTGGAATGGAATATGGAAATGGGGCGTGCTAAAAGACACGCAACTGCTGTTGGAAACTGCTTTGCAAATTCCACATACGGTAATCTAAACAGAATTTTATCCACGTAACGGAGTCCCTTATTGAATATGCAATCAGAGGTTGAGGATATTGCGTCATAGATGGCGCTAGGATCTTCAATTGTTATACAACCAGTACATACTGCATATAGCAAACATTAAAGTCTATGCGCCCCATTTTGTTTATGCTTAGGAATTGTGGCCAGGCCCTCTATATCCTAATTTATCTTCATCAACTAATTAAGTTACCGCATAAGAATCGAACAAGGGTTTTTTAAAACGAACCTAAGCTTTTATAAAGATGCATCTACGATATTGTATTTAAAAATATGATTTTGTTTAGAAATGTTATTGATTTGAATAAATTACCGATTATTTGGTAACGTGGTATATTTTATAAATGTTTTTTGGGAGGGTGGTTCAAAATTGTATCCTGTTTTTGGATAACAACCACGTCATTTTCGGACAATTTATTGTCTTGAAGATTTTTTACCACACATTAAGCATTTTACCCATTACTCTATTGATTTCACCCGGATATAGTTGGGAGTCCTTTACGAGGGGTGTTCCTTGAGGTTCACAATCATTTAAAAAAACAATAAACCGGCTGAATGGATTTTATTGAAATTTGTTGGAAAACTTCTTTCATCATTCCTGAACATATTTCAACATGAATAGATAAGTTTCAAAAATTGCACGTACTTAAAATTAGAAAGAAAAGATGGACTACGAAATGATAGTGGCTCAGCGGCGGTCTGCTGTTCGTTTTTGACGTTTGAAAGCATTTCAGGAGCAAAAATTTATGAAATGTTTTAAGTCCAAGTAATGTCCAAAGGTTCAGTCTTCGAGTGGATTGAAACGTTCAGAAATAGACAGACAATTGTGGAAAATTCTCAGGGTATATACATGTATATTATCCGGAAGGTAAAATTGCTCAGTTTCGAAATCAAGATTTATACCAGATGGAATTTTTTTTAAAATGATTGTTAAATGTACAGTAAACTTTAAGATTTTCAAATTATAACAATGAATTCCGTGTCGGAAAAATCTCCGTATTCCGCGGAAAAGAAAATGTGCTGTAATAATCGGTAATGAAAACAAAAGTATCGTCAGATGTTTAGCATTGCTGGCATCGACGTTATCTTCCCCCTAGAAACACATGGTTTCTAACGCCAATTGGGCCGTAAAATTTGTTGATATTAATTAGCCTGGAACAGCTCGACGAATTGATCTGGTCACAACGATGCACAAAACATGAAGAGCAGGTTTGACCGACGAGGACGACCTTGCAGTGATTGCCTATTTTCAGGGGCAGGCAATCCGGGCGTTTCAACGAAATTCGGCAATGAAATGGATCATAAACTGTGGTCCATTCAGCGTAAAACTGATTCTAATGGACCATTAACTCTTGACGAGTGGCTCGTTGTAGGTGGAATACTCGCTCCCCTCTAACTTCGTCATTTATTCATTTCTAGGTTGTCCGGATGTTCATAGTTGTGGTGACGATTTTCGCCATTTGCTGGCTGCCTTACCACGCTTACTTTCTTTACGCCGCTAACCATCCCGCTGTCAACTCTTCCAAATACACCCAACATGTCTACTTGATCATTTATTTCGTGGCGATGAGCAACTCCATGTATCATCCAATCATCTACTTCAAGATGAACTCCAGGTAAGTCTATCGCGAGACTACTTCTGGTTAACAAGGTACCCCCAGACCTGGAAAACCTAGAAAAGTCAGGGAGCTTGAAAATATCTAGAAAAGTCAGGGAAGAATGACTTATTTTTAAAACGTTAGGAAAATTCAATGTTTTAATGTTGTCGCAATCTAAAATTGTGGTTAGGATATACGTAACAGTTTCTAATGACAAATTTGTAAAATTGTAAAACTTTTTGTAATACAAATTTTCAAGATATCCAAGAAAAAAGTTTAAAAAATGTCAACTGTTTTCGACTAGTGATTTGTAAATTGATCATCAAAAGTTTCCGAGGACAAATATGCAATTGTCTTAACCTTTTCTGAGTTCAAATTTGAAAAATTTGCAACCTTTTTGAATACAAATTTGTAATACGTTCAGCACGTATCGAATATAAATTTGTAAAACTTTCTAAATTTGTTCATGCTTTTTTTAAAAAATTATGAACTCTTTTCTATGTTAATTTTGAAAAATGTCACAAATGTCATTACTATATTTTAAAAATATTGAATTTTGTCCCGTGCACCGTTTGCAAAATCGTGGATAACATTGGCATGTCAATTTTGACATGGTTATTGGCCAGGGAAATCTGTTTAAAAACCTGGAAAAGTTAGGGAAGTTAAAATTTCTGGCGCAACAATACTTGTTGTTTTACTGGCTTACCTTTCTGCAATGAAACCTTTGCATTTCTTGCAAAAACTCCTCAAGAGCTAATAACCTTTAGAGCTGAAACCTCAAGTATTTGACTTCATTTCTTTACAAGAAATTTTCATTTTCTTAGATTCCTTATTCGTTGCATTTTCATCTAAAACTTGGTAAATGAAGAACCTGCCCTAGTTAATTTTTCTAAATTGATTCACTCCGTCTCGCAACAGAGCTGACAATTTTTTACGATTAAGAGAAGATGCGGGTATTAAGGAAATGTGTTCCATTTTGCATAAATGGTCTGTTCGGCCTTATAAAGAATTCATGTTTAGTACTCCCACGTTACCTTTTGAAATTGCTTGTTGGTTCGTTGTTATTTTTTATTCATGAGGTTTAAAGATGAAAATTCGAGTCTTGTATAAGAAAGCGATTAGGTAAACGAAATTAAGCTTAGTTTTACTTCTCCATGTTAACAGGCATAAAATATAACAGCCATATTAATGCCGGTATTGCATGTTTACTGCAAATATATCATTTCAAGGATATGGCTATAGTATCCGTTAATCTTCCTGAACCCATGACTAGTACGAGCCTGCGAATTTGGCATTGGCACATTTTGAATAATTTGGTTCCTTCAATTAAAAAACCGATATCCATCGAGTGACGCATTTCTTGCAAAGCACTTAAGTTGTGACGTCGGCCAGCACTGCTGTTTAAGGTAATGTAATATACATGTATAATACTTGCCACTTCTGGGAGGTAAGTGTAGCTAAGAACAGGCCACTTTTAATAGCATGTATTTTTATTTTTGGTATATTACTAGAAGTTTTATGTTCCAACATATTGTGGAAAAAAAGGCACCTTGCAGCAACTAGCAGTCGGTCAAAATAGCCCTGCTGGAAAAGGAAGTAGTCCAAGTGTCATGATTTTTCTGTGGTCTGCTGACGTTAAATTACTACGGTTAATTATGAAAAGTGATTCTAGAGACAAATATATACATGCATTATTACAATGTTCCACACTTTTCCCCGGACGTATCACAGCTCCCCAAGTAATGCGACACTGCACTTCAGTGGTCTATTGGTTAAAAAATGTTATATGAAATGTTCAAGATAAACATTTAAAAGATGAGAAAGTTTCTCTAGTTTATGTACAATATTTCCATATCATCTACGAGCGTATTGTCACTAGTCAAGATTAGGTATGTTAGGACGATTGAATACATGCATGCTGAGTTAATTCGAGTCAGATAATCAAGATTTTTCAAATTGAGTTGAACAAATAAACGATAAGATGGTATTTTTTTTTAATTTAAAAAATTCATGATTAATTTTAAAAAAAACTGGGTCCTGGTTCTGTGTAGATTTTCCAGTGATGAGAATATCTTATAACTGCAGATCAGGTGCTTTCATCATTTAAGTTAAATTTGAAAAGTAATAGTAGACTGCATTTGTGGTGTTTGTATACTTAATGAAGAAATGTTTAAATGATGGGTTTCTTCTTCCTTTATTGAATAATCAATGGCATTATATCTGCATTATTTTTATACTGTCAGTCAGGATTTTTTTCTTGGTTTCGTAGTAACTCCAGTTAGGTTCCATTTTCGCTACAAGAAGCTTGGCCAATGTGTTCTCGTTAAAGATAATGACCCGTGCAGCTCACTTTAAAGTCATTTAGGAGAAATCCAGAAGGAATTCGTATTATGAGACGAAAGTGTTGCGTCGCTTCTATCGCCTTCCTTGAGCAATTTCAAAACTTGATAAATGACGGAATCATTAATAACGGAAATGCGTGCAAACTTCCCAGACAAGTGATGTATGATATTATTTATATGCTGCTTACAACGTATTTGCATGTACTCAAGGGTGGGATTTTGTCTTGCTTTTCAATCGACTTGTTATGGAATGGTGAAAACTGTAGAACCAGTTCGTATATGTATAGCTGTTTATTATCCGGATTATTTACATAAAATTACCATATTTAGCATAAAGGCAAATATGGCATAAAGACATATTTAGCAAAATGGTTACTGGCCTTTAAAATGCTGCAATTCCACTTATTATTTTCTTAGTAGGCCATTTCTTTTGTAGATTTCCTAAAAGAATATTCTATGAAATGCTAGTTCGTCTAGACCTCTAGCATCAAAATGCTCATATATATTACCAATATATTATTCTAAACTGATATTTCAATAACATTATAATAAATTCGATAAGTCTTCACTATAGCTAGAATATACGTTTCTTCAAAATATTTTCCTAAAAAAACTAGCTCATCAATTTTTACAATGAATTTCAGCATATCGTCAAGTCGTAATACTAACATACCCTTTTGATATCCAAAATAGGTATTCTGTAATGTTGTACAAAAACGTAATGTTCTCTATTGTACAATACCTTCTCAAATTTGTTTCTTCAAAGTGTGAATTTAGCAGAAATAAGTAAATGTTAAAATTCTACAAACAAATCAACGTGCATTTTTCTATGCTAGCAAATGTCAGTTATTCATCTTGGTAAAGGCTTCTTTATTCTATCTTTATTAAAAAACCGTAACACGTATAGGATTATGAAGGCAATAAAAAAGAAATCGATTTAAAGCAATCCCATTAAATTCGTAGTCCCCTTTCACTTAAAACAGTTGTTGAAGCGCAGTATTCAATGTTTTTTCCTGTTAATATTTCCAATGCAAGCTGTGGCGCAAACCTATGTGCCAATACCCTAGCCTATAATACCCGTCCGCAATAATATGGATCCCATTTCGGCAATGTAGCTATATCTACAAGTTTGTACAAGTTGTATATTTCAGATTTAAAACGGTTACTGCAGCGGCTGAAGAGCTTGCAATTGAGTATAGCAATTACTGGGTTTTACCTATGAGCGAAAGGAATGATATATCTGAAACAATTTATTTTTTCTTACTTGATGCCAGCTTGTAAGGAATCTGTACGATTCTTTGGGATCATAACCCACGTAGTAAAATTACCACAAAACCTTTGGACACTGACCTGCAAGCCAATAGACCCATAAATTTCTGGCGAAAAACTTTTGATACGTAAAACAGAAATTGTAAAGCACGGTATCAGGTTAGATACAAATAATTTTGTTCTTGTTCACAAATTCAAAAATCACCACACTCACTAAAGATCGTTTCCCAGAATTTTCCAAAAACGACTTTTATAAAAGGTATACAAGATTATCGAATTATCGTTTTGCTGATTTTCCCAACTTGTTCTCGCTGCAAAATATAAAGAATCCAACATTGTAAAAACTATTCCAAAATTTCTAAACTCTATCAAAATTTTGCTTAATATGTACATGTAGTCCCTGTCATTGGATGCAATTGCTAACTGCTGCCACTTGTTTATGGAATCACTAGCTGGAAAACCCGGCTTTGCCCGGGACAATAGACAATACTACAGAGCTACATTTGAAATAAAGTGATCGATGTCCTGAAACACTCGCGTTACTTTTGCAATATTAATTTAGTCTTTTTATGCAGTTCTTTATAAAAATATTCTAAATGTATTTTGTTCGTGTTGTTTAATATTAAAAAAGATATTCTTGATTGCGGTCGTTTTATTTTCAGTTTCAAGTCTCTTTTTGACCTTGACCTCAATTTGTATTACAGCGCGATTTTTGGTGAGGAAATTTCGTATGATTTCGTGATATTTGGTGAAACTTCGTCAAATTTCGTGAAACTTCGTTCTTTTCCATTATACGTCATGTATTGCCTTATTTTGCATTATATTCCATTATATTGCATTATTTTCCATTTTCCACTCGTTTTACAGAGTTTTTGATGCGTTTTCCATTACATTTTGATTTCTTTTTCCATTATATTCTATTGCATTATTTTTATTATTTTTTATTATTTTCCATTTTCCATGTATTTTTGGAATCAGCGTGGCGAAATGCTTCAAATGACACCAAAATCGATCGATTTTTCATCATTTTTCGGTCAAAATCTGACATTTTTTTTGTGGTCAAATTTACTTTATTTCGGTATCATTCGAAGCGTGTCGCCGCGCTGATTCCAAAAACGCATCGAAAACTCTGTGAAACGACTGGAAAATTGAAAATCATAGAAAATAATAAAAATAATGCAAATTTCACCAAATTTGACGATATTTCACGAAATATCACAAAAAATTACTTTCGCAATTGTTGTTTTGGTGAAGTTTGACGAAATTTCACGAAATTTGACGATATTTCACGAAATTTCACAAAAAATAACTTTCGAAATTGTTATTTTCTTGAAGTTTGACGAAATTTCGCCAAATTTGACGATATTTCACAAAAAATTACTTTTGCAATTGTTATTTTGGTGAAGTTTGACGATATTTCACGAAATTTCACCAAAAATTACTTTCGCAATTCTTATTTTGGTGAAGTTTGACGATATTTCACGAAATTTCACCAAAAATTACTTTCGCAATTGTTATTTTGGTGAAGTTTGACGAAATTTCACGAAATTTGACGGTATTTCACGAAATTTGAAGATATTTCACAAAATATCACAAAAAAATTAGTTTTGCAATTGTTCTTTTGGTGAAGTTTGACGAAATTTTACCCATTTTGACGATATTTCACGAAATTTCACAAAAGGTACTTTTTGCAATTTTTATCATTGGTGAAATTTAATGTTGGGCCTCTAGGGGTTGGGGAGCCTGAAGCTGTGGCCAAATAATTTGTCGTAATTATTTATATCAACTTTTAAAAATTTATTCTTTCTTTCCCCCCTCTTCCCCCTTTATTTTATACAAATAATCATCGCAATTATTTCTTACAAATAATTCCAGAAATAAATACGAACGCTTCCTTAAGCATTAGTCAGATTTGAATATTTTTGGAAAAGATGTCGTTTTTAAGAAACTACTGTAAGTGTCATTTTAATTTTTTTAAGAAATGATACGTACGCCTTGTTGTTTTTTGTTTTATTTAATAGTGAATTTTAATACAATGTTGTTATTTTGTCAAATTTAGTCTTGAAGCTTATAGTCTTGAAACTTTTTTTGCCACAGTTTTCCGGAGTTTCCCTAGAAGCTTAGGGTACGTTCATAACAAAACTTTTTCCAGTCGTAAACGTCCGGTGTCGCTTAATAGTGGTATTGCAGGCGGGATTAGACCAAAATTGCGCAACCCTTTACTTCGCGAATTTGTCGTGTCCAATTTTGCTATCCGTACACCAAACATACATGTTTGAGAGCATTGGGCGACCATTTTGGTAGTGGAAATGGGATAAAATGTACAACAATGGGGAAGGTGTAATATTTTTCGGATCGCGAACCCCCCTAGTTTAATTCCCGGGTGTTCCAGAGTATTGATGGAAAATTTTGGAGCAATCTTACGAGTGGATCAAAAGTTGTTGGGGATCAAAAAACTGCTGCCCTCCACAAGATGGACGCTTTTTCTTCTTTATATATATAAATAAAGTTATGTTCTTACATAAATTGATGATTCCAAAAACAAAAAAATTATGCAATTAATAAAAGTTTCTTTTCAAGCACAAGTAGCAATAATTTTAAACGCGAAGTTCATCAGGTTTCCTCCCATGCTGACGTTGCTTTAGGTGACCTTGTACATTTGGTAGAACATTGAAAAGTAACCGCTGCACTATTCATTTTATTCAGTGGAAAAGACTTGTGATTGAAATATTTATAAAAAATGTTCAGTGAAATCTGGTGCCAAATGTGACCATTATTCTAGTGTTTCTCATTAATATTATGTAACATACGTTAATTTGTTTAAAAACATGTCTGTTGGAATTTGGAAGCTTTTTTTTTGGGAACAGTTTTTTGTTGTTGTTTTTAAAGTGCATCAAAAGGAAATCTAGAGTGAAAATGGAAACAAAAGGTGAGAGCTCCTCACAAAAATCGATTTATTTGCATGAAAGGCTCGTTTTCATGTAATGGGTCTAAACATAAACACGGCTGAAAATGTTTTCCAGATCACGAACACAAATTCTAAGCAGAATTTTCATTAGGCAAACCACACTGTCCATTCTGTTATTGGGTCAAGAAGAAATATGATGCATATGTGGTGCATTCTTAATGAGACTTGCAGTATAACAACAATTAAGGCCTCGCAAGGATATGAACATTTGACGCCGATGGCGTACATTTCCCAATTTCAGTATTCCCTTCAGGAACGATTCGCCACATTTAATCTCAGTTTTATGCCAGTGACCCTAATTCAGCTGCGTTTTGTTCGTTGCAGATTTCGTCAGTACTTTCTCACCGTCTTAATGTGTTGTTGTCCGCCTCAGAGGAGCAACAGTTGCGGCCATTCAAGTAAGGAAATTATGTATGACTTACTTTATAGAAGCCCCCTGCCATATCAAACCAGGAAAATTTGTTAAAAGTTAATTGGCTGACCTCTGTATTATATTGTGCAGTGATTAAATGGTTTGGCCCGATTCTTCCAAATGTGAAAACAACAAAATGTCTAATAACACTTGTATCATTTAGTAACATTTAGAGCAAATTGTTACCTTTTCTTTACATGCTGTATATGTCCATGTTGTAAATTTGTGTTTTCAAGCATGCCCAATGATTTGGGAACGCCAAATACTATATGATACTTTTCCTTTCTGCTGTTTTCTCAGAGAGCAATATCATAAAGTGGTAAAATTGTGCAACTGCTTGTATTATAGTTCTTTGCTCAGATAGTTTGTGATTTTTGATCGTACCTATACATGTATACATTTGTTTATATATCTATACCCGTATACGTGTATATGATTATAATTGCATATTTGCTTTTCAACAAACTTATAACTACTTTGCAAGAACGTTGGAATTCTTCCCAATTACGAATTTAATTTTTTCCCTATTGTGTGGTTCAGTCTCACAGAAAATCTTGTCAATTCCTAATTTTCGGAACCAAGATGATGGCAATTGCAAGACGCATGGACATTGCCTATACGTCTCCATATCAAACATCTTGGTTCCGGAAGGCAGGAGCTGAAGACCTGTCCTACTACACTGACATGCTCTACTGAGTTTTATGTAGATCTAAGGAAGAATTTAAAGTTTTTCAGTACGTTGAAAACAAATTTACCACTTGTAATAATTTCTTAAAACAAAAGTATCGTCAAAGTGTTTAGCTTTCAACTCTTAACTGTGAGTCTCTATCTAGATTTTTTCACTTGCTTTCAGTCACGACGTGTTCTCATCCAAACGGTCACACCATGTCAGAGCGCAACTTCAGTATTCGCCGGCAGTCGACTCGCAAACTGTCCGAAAAGAGTAACGGTCATTCCAATAGCACCAAGATTACTGACTTCAGGCGGACATCCATACTTAGCACCTCATCGAGACGATCGTACCTAGGCCATGACGGACGGACCGTTCCCACGAACAAATCGGCCAAGTCTGCACTTAAGTCATTGTTTGGAAGACCTAACCACGGCGTTGTTTTATAGCCAAAGCACCGGATGTGGTTTTTTATTGTCAACGTAAGCAGCTACTAAGTGATGTCGTTTTCTTGTTTACAGAAAGCTCAACATTTTTCCTTAGAGGTAGGAATTTCCGTATTGGACATTATTGAAAATCTCACCTTCACGTTTACGGTGATCTCGAGGCCCTCAAGACATGCCCATCACATGATTTCACTTGCATAAGTGATGAGACGATTTTGAGAACACTTTGATGGAGATTTATTTGTCATCAAAAATGGCCCTACTACTGTTTTGTATGTTTACGAAACATGAAACTATATTCATAGGACTTCTGTGGGTTGTGAATACGTATACCTGAAATGTTAAAAATTGGAAAATAACCCTTGAAGAGTGTATGTCTACTAGTTTTTCTCCCAGAAAGTTATTTATTCAGCATTTACCGGAGTTTAACCGCGTTAAACCGAGTATTTACAATCCGACCAATTTAATTTTGAAAATGGAAATGTAGAAATCTTACAAAAGGATGCACGTGGAACAAAACGAGCAAAACTTTGAATTATTTCCGTTTTTCGCACTTAGTAACATGTACATATCTACCGTATCATCTCTGTGCAGAAATCAAAATTACTGTAGAAATAAAATATGATAAAACTTGCTTCAGAAGTATTTTCATTTTTCTATGGTTAAGCGCTAGAATATTGTACGTTTTTGTCAAAACCAACGTTCAAAAACCATTTTCCAAACCATGAGAATTTGTGATGAACAACACAGTCACGGCAAATGTTTCCAACATCAAATTCTGCCTCTATCCTAAAGCAGAGTGGAACTAGTAGTATATGCTTTTGAAAGATTCTTATAAAAGTGTTTCACATTTTAAAAATGTGAAATTATGGACTTTTTTAGAAGAAGCCACCTAAGATACAGTATTTGGAAAATAAAAATCCATGAAGCCCAAGAAAGGAAGAGTTGTCAGTAATAGTACCGGATTTATTTGGGCTCATGTAAGTAAATTATCAAAATTCTTTTAGTTTCTGCATAATTTCCATTTTACTTGTCTGCTTTTTGTGAATTCAGTTGGCTATTGGTCTGATGAAAACTTTCTTAAAGGGTCCGTAGTGGTACATTCTCTATAGAATATTTTTCAAAGTTACAGTTAAGTGTCAGGCATAATATTAAATATTTTTATATCATTTTTTATAGATAAGGAAGAGAAGATAACTAGGAATTGAGAATTTTACATCTTTAAATATCCCGAACGTTAATTTGGGAAATTTAATAATCTGAAATTCCTAATTTTTAGTAATTTAACTTTCCTTATCGTTAAAAAATATTTATAAAGCTATTAAACAAAATTAAACAGCGCTTACCTTGAATGTACTTGTTAAACCATGTCATGATGTCGATTTTTCACACATGAATAGAGGATGATCTATCCTGCACACGCTATAAAATGCCAGAACAACAATAAAACAACTATTTAATGATCGATTAAATGGATCGCGCCGATGTGACGTAGTACTTAAAAAACAAAAAGAAACATTCTAAGTGAAACTATTAATTGACGTGTTTATGCACTTTAAAAAGGATTAGATAACCTTTAACGCAAATGATGGGACAGCTGGACTGTCTCTTCATTAATGGAATGCATTCATTTCTATCCTATTTAGGAAGCTTGTCGAATTTGAATATGGAAAGCTTTCCATATTACTTGTAGTCACAAAGCTCACGTGCAGAATCAGTCAAAACGATCTCAGCAATGGAAATGTTTCTTTATCCTATAGAAATTAAGAGTTTCTTATAATCTATGAAACTTAGTTTTGCTTAGTTATGTTGTGCATGTTTACACAGTATTGTGTTTAAGAATGCATAAAACTTCCAGGTTTATTTCCCTCCGTAAAAGTATCGCCAGTCAGATGACCCTATTATTTTTTTTTACATTTTTACTATTTGCCATTTTATTTTTTTAAATAAGCTTGGTAAGAATACAAAATTTGAACGCAGAAATGCATCGCGTTCAAATCTGCGCTTTAAATTTTGGATTTTTGTAATTTTTTAAGAAATAAAACTGTTTTGCAAAATTATATATAAATAATTGGTTTCTTATTATAAGCCATACTGCAAGGGGGAGAAATCTGGAAGTTATAATCCCTTCCTTAAAATACTATTGTGTATTAAAATTAATAATTTAGAGGTTATATTCCACGTTATGAACAACTAAGAAAATTTTAAGTTTCGTATTATATATTATTTTTTTGTGGAAATCAATCCAAAACATTGATTATTTTGATTTCCAACATTTTTGCCAAAGTGGAAAGTTTTGATTTCCCAACATAAGTACCAGTGGTTTGGAAATGACATTGTTTATTATTGTAACAACCGCAAAAAATAATGAAAACGTAGAAAGCCATAGACGCTATTGCGTTTTTATTGATTTTTCGCCATGTCGCTCATCATATCACCTAGTCCGATTACTTTTTAAGCTTGGACAAAGATATTGATGTCGTGTTGATTTTACAGGGAGAATCTGCCATTATTCAATATAAAAAATCAATAAAAATATACATCATTTATTTTTAACGAGGCTGTAAATATTACAAGCACATTTATTAAATATTTTGCTTTCAATTTCAGGTTGTTGCGTATTTATTATTGCCTTACATGTATTCCAGCACAACCCGAGGAATGTTTCTCATGTTTTATTTGAATTTCTCCGCATGTAAGTGTAATTACATATGACATCCAAGTTACTTGCCGCAAGTGCATTTTTTTGTTATTACTATAGGGTTACTCAGAAGTTTTGCGAATACCACTTTAGAAGACGTGAATTCATGTGTGAAAAATCGACACCATGACTGGTTTAACAAGTACATTCAAGGTAAGCGCTGTTTAATTACCAATTAATACATAACTTTTACACACGTGGCTTCGCGACTGCCAAAATGCGACTCGTATAGCGTCTGTCTGAGTCCCCTACTATATTTAATTAACGTACGCTGATTTTCTATCATTAGCAATAGGGGGATCTCATTGCAATCAGAATAAATTTCGTACATTTTCGATGATGTTCATGGGCCCCAGTGAGTGGTGTAAAATTACGGTTTATCTAAAACGTTATTTTTAATCATTTCTCATATTTGTAAAGTGGGGTTGATAATATTTCCCCAAACGTGTCACGGGATACTGATATTACCTAATTAATCGACATGTATACATGTACATGCATATAGAAATTATCCTTGAGAGGATGATGCATGCATATCGTGTTTCTTTAAATTTTTAAACTGGATTGTGTTGTGATTGAACAGTTTTAGTGCAGCTTTTTAAGAAATTTAAAAACAAAGTTTTAATTAGATTACAGAACATTTTTGTATGAATTTAACAACCGCTTCTGTTCCTTTCCCCACAAACTGGCATTTCTTTGAGAAATTACCAATGATTTCAAACTAACAAATCTCGTGTTCGGTTATATTTACGCCTTGTTTATATGGAACAACACAAAATAAAACTGTCAGCGGGAATTAGACATTGGCTGGTTGTTTTCTAAAAAAAACACATTCAATCATGACTCTCTTGCGGCTATTCCAACACATGGATGTTACTAGACTGTAAACTGTCATCAAACCCATCGAACAACCCACTGCCCTACTGAACGTTGCAATTGCCTCCTTATTTTTTGTTTTGTTGATCCTTTGTTGAGATGTTGCTGTCGAGAAAAGGGAGCCAGTAAGCCTTATTTTCATCACTGTGCTTACTCTAAGCGCCACAATTCAATTACAGGAATGACTTTGCAAACTGTCATGTGACCACTATTGAGCGTTTATTGTTCTCTCCCGGAAGTAATTGGAAGTAGAAATTTGTTTTGGTCACCCTGGTTGCTGATTGGGCTATCGAGATTCATGATGTCTATAGGTCTGGGGCGAACTAGCCACTATAGGAAGATTTACTTAATTTCGAAGTTTTCTGACCTTTCAAGTCCTTTTTCTGTTTTATGTAATGCTTCATTATGCTTGTTGTTAGCCTTGATCGGTGCTGTCTTCCGTACTTTGAAAAATACAGGTTTTATGGGCGAGTCGTAGACTCTTTAAGATAAAAACATATCGTATTTTCGATATTATTCGAGGTTCTACAGCAGTTAAACCAATCATTGTGGCACCAATGTTGTTTTTTTTTTGTGGGAAATTTAGAATTTCGAGACTTTCCTATTTATTTTTAATGACTAAGGCTTTATAAAGAAAGTTTGAAAACGAAATGTGCGGGGGTGATATTTTCAAACATAAGACTTCGCAAGAGATCTTAATGGCTGTCTTTTTAATTTGAAAAATTCTACGCGAAATTAATTTCCAAAAAGTCAACCTTATTAATATTAATATAATCTTATAAACTATACTGTAACAATAGTATTACGTAATGATTCCCTTATAAACTAAGCTTGGTTAATATGAAGAAACTTGTCGCGTAACAGCTTGTATTTTTTAGATGCATTAAACATAGCAATACGAGATGATTTTCTGAATATTTTAATGATTTAGGCTTTTTAGTAATAAATAATTGCACATAAAAGATGTGCATGGGTGACTGCAAGACAGGCAACTAGCAGTAAGGCATCATATGAAATATATAGCTGATTCTAATTCACATAAATTAATATTGTCATTTTAATATGCACAATTCTGCCAAAGGTTTTTACAAAACGCAACCCTGATAAGTTTTTTTTTACCTCGTAATCCCTTCATAGATTTATATTACGTTGGATAATTAGGGCATTATCTTATTAGCTTAGTAATGTATTTTCCTATATGCTTTCAACAACGTCCGAGTTTGAGATGAAATAAAAACAATTCGTTTAATGCATTAAATGGCGTTTCTGACAAGCAGTACCTATAGCTTATAGTCACGCATAGAGCTTTCGATGTTGTTTTGCAGAAATGGTTTTTCGAATTTGGAATCAGTTCTAAACAAATGACATTTTTTTCAAGGTGAAAAACGTTATGATGAGGGTGAAAGTGTAAGAAAGCACCATTATTTTCCTATACAGAAAATTCCGCATAAGCTTGGTGCATTAAGGGATTTGGAACAATGCAACTGAATGCTTGACAGAAAAAGCGAAACAAGAAATAACGGCTTTTCGAGATTTTCCAAGTTGAATTAAGTTGAACGATTCAGGATGAAACGCATATGGGATATTAAAAATAAAAAAGCAGCATACTTTTGTCTCTTCTCAGTTGGCTCTGACAACTACATGTATGAAACGAATCAGTTTTTTTAATCTGGATTTTTGTGCTAATTAAGATTCTAAACGAGAAGTCATTTGTTTACATTAATGAAAATATTTGCTCATTTAAAGTTTCTGCAGTTTCGTGTAGATGCAAAGTTATAATTTAAATCAAATAGTTTCGTGCAACGTCAGGTGGCGTTTCGTGTATTCGAATTCTGCTGTGACATTGTGGAAGATTCCGACAAGTGCTCAGAAATGTACTTAGAGGTTTTAGCACAAATTGGTGTCTTCCTTTTACACACTTCACCACTTACAAAGTGCGATATGAGAAAATTCTATTTTGAGTAACCACTATTGCAATGGTCGCTATTGTGAACGATGTTTATGTTAACGGACGGTGGCGCTGTTTGATATTGACAATAGGAAATGAGGTCTGTAATCACTGGCAATAAGCATCGAACTTGCGTAGGGGTAACACCCTCGCTATCGGAAACAGCTAACTGTCTAGGATTGATTTGCCTTGTTGCACTGGACGCATGCATGAAAGGTTGCCTGGGGCTGCTATTATGGTATGTTATTTAAATATATATAATATAGCAATTACTTTGATGTGTTTGAAATGGCCAAAATGCACCCCCAAATGCATCGCTAAATTATTCATTAAACCAAACAAAAAACGACACTGAAAATGTTGTCGATTTCGTGCTTGTTATCCGGGGGTTAAAATGCATAAATGTTGATATGGTTTTCCCAAATGGGTCGTGCTAACCTGTTGTCGCGTGCAAAACTCATTTGAATACAACTCTTATGCATTTTTAACATGCATGTGAAGGAAATGTGAATGTTGGTGTTTCGACTTTCGACACATTGAGAATTCATATACAGTACATTTGGAAAGTCAATTCATTAATGATTAATTAATCAAGAATTGGCCCTGATGTTGAAGTCGCATTAAACTTTACGAAAAATACGTTGCTACAAGGTTCGTAACATACAACAAAAATGTTACACCTTGCTAAATTAAGGACTTACAAACATCAGGTGGCATCCTCAGACCACGCGTCACGGTTGCATAATTTAAATTGGAGGCGTTTTTGTTTTTTCTCCAAAATTTAATATTAGATATAGGAAATCTTGCGTTTATAGCCAGCCATTGTACTATAGATGGCGCTGGAGTCCTGTCATTTGTTGCTCATTGCTGAAGCCTATAAAAGGGGATTTTTAGACGTATAGATCAATCATCATACATGTACTGTATCTGTAGATCGTTGTTATTATTACTCAGCAAATATATACCGATATTTGGTTCATGACCTTTCCCCTATGACTAATTATTCTTATTTGTTCAATTATATACTGTACAGTAATGTATGCCTTTAACGTTGTATCGTTTTGTTTTCTATTGCTCGGCTTGAAATATTCGAGGTACACATGTGGAAGGGGGGATGGGTTAAGGTGAAGAAGCTTTGGTCACCATCATAACTAGAGATAGCAACTACTGGTAACCAATGAACATTATTTTTCATTGCAGTTTTATTGCGCAAAGGCATTCATGTACTTGTGTACCGTATATGAACCCTAATTTTGATTACTCTGCAATTACACATTCCAAAAATGCCACCACCGATGTGAGCGGCCAATTGGATCACCAATTACTGGTACCCGAATTAGATGTAATTGCAGTTCTCCACGTTGATTGCTCCCTCTGTCGGTCACTGAACACATTTTGCTTGCCTATTGGAGCGTCATAATTGTCGTGTTTAGGCAAACAATAATTAAACGCGCGTGGAGGCAATGGCAAGGAAGAGAAAGATGCCAAACAAATGTTGACGAAATGACAAACGGAATTTGTGTTTTGAATGGAAATATCCATGGAATCTAAACGGAAAAAATGGATTGCCGTATTTTGATGTTTTACGCATAATTTGGATTTATATAACGTTTTAAAACTTAATATGGCAAATAACAAGGAATTCAACTGACGAGATTCAGGAAGAGCTCAAGCAGCACATTAAGCTAATCCACAATGGAAAAAACATGTTGTTGTTAAATGTTTGCTGGGAACATAAACGCAAGTACATTTTGTAAACAATTTATTTAACACTTTATATAATTTATGCAAAACCACTGGCAAGAATTATAGCAACAAAACGTTCCTCTGTTACCTCCATTAGTGAACAGATTTCAGCATCTAATACGTAGACTATAAGTTTCTACATATAGAAAAAAACCTAAAGAAATGGCATTCACCGTTCATTAGTTGGATCAACTCTATAAATAATTGTTTAAAAGTAGTTTATTTCAAGTTTTTTAGAATATGCAGCAGCAAATGCGATCACAGTGTGTATATATACTGTATATACTGTACTGTATATCCCGTGATTTTTTGGCAGAAGGCACACCATAATGACGTTTTTTCCCCAATCGCAAGTTCGAGAAGTTGTTGTTTCTCAAATATTGTTTTAATTAGGGTACTGAGACACTAATTCACGTGTGCAAAATGAATTGGTTTAGAAACAGTAACCTGTATACCCTGCAACCTTCACCCAAGAATTACTAAATTGCACACGTGACTTCACGACTGCAAAAAAACAATTCGTAAGGCTTTTTCTGAGTACCCATACTACCCTAGCCTAAATCCCTGCGACACAAGTGGAAAGCGAGCAAAATCGATAGGATTGATAGTTACGAAAAACTTACGTTATTTCTACCGTAAATCGATCGGACGTTCGAGAGGGCGCTAATAACATGCCTTCATTCAGCGCCCTCTGACGGCCTCATTTTTTTTGTAGAATTGAAAGTACAGTATGTGAAAGTCAGTTCGAAACGCGTGCCATACGATAATGTTTAATTGACTGAGCGAAAAAAAAAAGAACTGGTTCACTCAAGTGAGTAAGTAAACTACGTCATTCATGATTCTATAGTTCACTTAAATTCGGTTCAAACTTGTGAACGAGGAACTAGTTCAGTGAAGAAGTTTACTTTGGTGAGTGAAGTAGGAGGAGTAACTCAGTTAAGTGAACGACTTTGTGACTGTGCGGCGATGCGAGCTCAAGGTTAGGTAAAAGTTGGCGGAGCCACCATACATACTGGTCTTTATTGCATGATCATGCACCAATATGATATGCGGTCGGTATCAAATTCGGTGTTGGGCTCCCCCTAG
>JAQGAO010002147.1:0-20782 GCA_034697705.1 Ommatoiulus sabulosus | reverse complement strand
CCTGCATCAGTCCATGGACATTCTGCCCAGTCATAATTTTATTAAATGTTACGTTTTCTTTTTAGTATTAAATGTGCCCACTTTTGAAAGCATTTTAAAAAACCATTACATGGAACACTGCATGGATAAACCTTAATTGTATGAAAAGCGCACTGATTTATCATTGGCAGGTATAAAAACGTGATATCACACTGACAGTATTTCTGGATGGCCCCCTTGCCCAAAATTGGAGGACGTCCTTTGTGAATGGCCCCTAACGCCCTGCTTATCGTGTCTACGCTACGTTTAAATGATCGTTGTCCCTGCACGCATGCGCATAACAGCGGTCTCGTGACGATAAGGTTACCTTATCTATTAAGGTAGCCTTGCTAAATCTCTCTAATACTTCACATAGTGAAACCGTTAGATGACCATAACCGGCGTTTTTAGGCGTGTCAAACGGACTCCGGAATCTCAGTACGTCATTCAAACTTTTCATTTGGGTGCTTACGCGCTCATTAAAATCAGGCCATTATTTGAAGGTGACCCTTGGCCGGTGACCATTGAGCGCGGCGGGTTATCATGGGGTCAACAAAAATAAAACCTAAACCCTAACACGCGTATAAATTGAAATCTGATAAACAAGCAGCCGAGCTCTCCTCTTGAAGCGATGCCAAGAAGTGATTATTTCGACGGCCATCTTGGATTATTTTGGGATCGTACGACACGGATGTGTCTTAGGCACTTCGTGGCGCCAAGGCCGATTGTTTTCGTTTGCAGTAAACAACTTTTATAGAGGATAAAACATTACACCTGGACGAAGAAAACCAATTTGATAATCTGGCCTCGTGCGGACATGTAGGAAAATAAAACCATAAAAAACAACCTTTGACCCCGGACATGACATGACGTGGTCTTCCCCAACACTGCGTGCCCAAGCTAGGCCATGCTGACCAACCGTTCTTGGTCCATTAAAGCCACAAAAAATGACACCTAAATTTCATTTACTGTACAGCTATACTGTACATGTATATGCAAGTACAGTGTATTGAACACGAGTGGCTTCTTAGTAGTGTCTCAACATGGCCACCAAAACTAATGTTTATCTTTTCAGCCTTTCTTGGTTGTCCGTCACATTAAATAGACGTCTAAAAAATCACCATACTGTATTCTTTGGTATGAAAGTGATATGGCCTTTGTGCGCTAACATTGTACTTCACATGTCACCTGGCGTACGTACCTAGCAATGGAGTCTATTTCAAATCTCGGCGCGCCATCTAAATCAGAAAAGAGAAACCTCGATGATAGGAAAACGTCATTGAAAAACGTCATGCGTGTTTCGTCATCCATGTTAAAATGCCTTTTCTTCCTAGCATGACGTTTTTCAAGGGTGGCCACTAGGCGCCGCCACATGTCACACGCGCATGCGCAGAACGATTTGAAATAGACTCCATTGTTCAGTCCCAGTCCTATAGATATCATAGTGTTCATAATTTGAGATGATTTCTTCACTGATTAGTAATATTTAAATTTCAACGTTAGCAGACATTTTGTCATTGAATTTTATCATTTAAGGTATATACAGTACTTGATTTCATATTGTTGGCCTCTCACATTACATTCTAGTTACATGTAGGCCTACTGTAAGTGCAACTGAACTGTCCAAATACGACTATTGTCCATTTACCTGTACATGATATAATGTAATGTATAGACCACCTTCGAGGTGCCTTAAGCCCACCCTTAGGTTCTCAAAAACTACTTGTGTCCCAATATGTCTGCTCTGGGTTTATTTTCATCAGTAGTCCTCTACCGAAAGCATAGAAGGGTGTGAACAGTGAACCACATGGCCACGCAATTCCGTGATCCCGTACAGACCAAGAACATTCTACAGAATATAACCGAGAGTTCATTTTTGTCCCAACTGCGCACTAGCTTACCCGTCCTAAAACCTCAATGGAAAAAGCGAGATAAGCGTCCAGGTTGCGTGTCACGCCACTCGCAGAGTCGAAAGTAAACAAACACACGAATAAATCAATTTTTTATCGTCACCTGGTCTCTGCGAACGAAGTTCGGAATTCAGGTAGCGCAAATCCTCTCCGGATACGCAAACAACGTCCTATTGCCAAACACGCAAAAAAAAAAAATTAACATTTGGGGATCGAGAGGAAAAACAAACCCAAAATGACGAAAAGCCGCAGAAGTTCTAGTAATGAAAATACGCGGCGGCCCTACCCCATGATGGACAAACTTCCGGCCCACCAGGGGCGCCACCGTATCCCGAACGTACGCCACCAGTCTATAAAGCTGGCTCGTATCTTCCTACACGTAAAAAGGAACAGACGGGTCAGAGGTTATGCATGCAAAGTGAGGACACCTCGTATAAATAACAACCCGTGACGTTTCACGCGCCCCCTGGTGGTCGAGCACTGCAGTTCAGTCTATAACTACTTAGTAACATGTAAGGAATTACTATTGCTAAAGCGGTACTGTCAAACTGTGAGGCTTTTAGTCAGGATGCCCATAGAATGATACATTGTAATCTCACTATTGTGAGAATGAACCGTAACAATCTTCGTACAACAAGAATATTGGATGTTTACAGAGTGGCACATTAGAGCTAATGGATGGCTTTAGTTTTCCATAGGCTGCTCTGAAAATCTGAATGGCACAATGAGGTATTGTAGACTTGTATCGAAGAAGCGAAGCGTGCAATCTCTATGCTGGGGAGAAACTCAATCTATAATCCATTCTATGATCGACTCAGTTTGGAAAAGTTTGCCAGGATCGTCCCGAGTACATATACATGTAGAGCAATTTAGCTACCGCGGCAGAGGAGAACAACGGTGCCGATTGGTTCAGGCTGTTGCTACTCTTAACCGCTCACCAGGAGGCGTGCAAAGGTCAAGGATGATCAAATTGGTGCAGAGCTAACTCACGTGCAAGAGTGCGGTTTCCGAATGAGCATTCGTCGAAGGACCAGCGTCCACTTTGACCAGTCGCAACACGTGTCCAGCCTATAACAACAAAGGAAACTAGGTTCAAATACTGTACGATTGGAGACCTCAAGATCCGTGAAAAAATGCTTATCGGGTTAATGACACGTGCTAACAGAATCAACACCGATGGAGAATTGTAAACTAGGTGGCACACAGTGATATTTCCCAATTTTAAAAATATTATTTTGAAACAAGAAAGAAAATGCATTTAGAATCCAATATCACACTAAGTTCTTGATTGTAAGCGTAATTTATGACACATATAAACGAGAGCAATTTCCATAAAGGCTTCGTGTTTTGACATCGATCGTATAGTCTGAGAACATTTTCGAAGATAACTGACATAAAATTATGTAATTTATATAACAATTACTGTATTGGTCATACTTAACGAAAAAAAGTGAAATGTCAATTTCACATTCATGCATTTTCCATTCATTACTTTCAAATTACAAATGTCCCTAGAATTAAACAAAGCGCCATCTACGGATCAATACATACAACAACAGGTAAAAATGACTTAGTGGTTAACGCGTTCTCGCCTCGCATTCGGTAGACCAGGGTTCGATTCCCGGGTCGGCTATCCTCGATTGTGGCTTTCCATGGTTTCCCACAATCCCTCTAGGGCGAATGCCGGGATAGTTCCATATGAAATCGGCCATGACCGTCTGTGACCTAGGCTGGGTTGGGGTGGTAGGGTATCCTCCCCCGGCCCCGCTTGGGTCGCAGATTGCACTAGCCTCGGGGGGAAGAAGTATTCAGAGGAGGTATTGAAGAAGTATTGCGGTAGTATTGAAGTAGGAGGGGGGGAATGAGTCCCCATTCAGTTGGTAGCGCCCCCGAAAACTTGGGGTCCGTTTCAAAGGACTAGGCTACAAGTGATTCAACTCTTGTCGTAGTGATTTTGCCCGAACGTGAATTTGAGCAAAGGCAAAACCCAAGAGTAGCTCTTGGGGCGATTTGCTTTTTAGCTGTGGAAGCATTCAAGGGGAGATGGACTGGTCGGTGGTCATCGTTTAGGCGAAGTCAGATGGTGATAAAGTTGACATTCTTGCCCAAATTGTGATTTTTAAATTAGAAGGTAAAAAATCCAATAGTTTAGAAGCGCCTTGGCCATTTTCTGATGGTTAAGTGGTACGGCTCTGACGCATTTCAAGATATGTCAAAAAACTTGTTACTTGTATGTGGATGTGAATAGTGCACTGTATGTGGACAAACTAAAGAAGCAAGAAAATCAATTTTATCAATTTACTTGATCATAAAGTCTTTGTATGACAAATCTTATGTTGGTGTCTTGTTGTTTAGGGCTACAGCCGTAACCCTGACCTGAGTGGTCAGGGAAATTTTACCAAATAAAAGCAAAATGCTATACCTGCACCCAGTCTGCTAGCAGCTCCATCCCCAATCCTCTTCAATCCACCCTAGAATTCCCCAGCTAGACTTGTAACAAAATCTAGTTTTTTGCCAAGCTTCTCATTGCAATTGTTATTTTTTTTTCATTATGACAAAAAAATTGATATGGATTAACGAGTAAGTTTTGGTCATGGAATTTTGGATTTTAGTCAGGGAAATGGAAAATGAAAATTGTGTGGCCACCCTGAATAAGCATTCAATGTATTCTTACCCTAATGTACATTTCTGATAATGTGAATCAAATTCCAGTCCCCTTCCAACTTATGATAATTATACGAACTACGGAAGGCTATAACTTTAAACGAACAAAATTTTGACGTCACTTGCCATCACAATTGGTTTGTTACAATTCGTTTCAGAATATAGCCTACAGTAGACTGTAGGCCTACAGTAGGCTACCTTTTGGATCTGGTTATGGAATATAGTTTTCATAGGCCAACGTTAAAATCCACAAACAAACATAATATTCTGTGGCCAGAAATTTCACACATAACGGTACTTGTCAAGCTGACACGGTGCACCGGTGTGGCAAATTCGTAAAAAATTGTTTAGCTTTAGGCAGATACATGTGTAGGCCTATAGAGTCTGTAGAAATTGGCATGGTTTAGTACAGTATTCAAACACCATTTAATTGGCTTGTATGAGAAAGCACATACTGTACGCTTCTAATGTACATTTGAAATAGTGCCTCTACATGTAGGCCTACAGTATGTGCCACAATTTTATTCTAAACTTTTATTTTTATGTTACTGTGTATGATAGGTTTAGTGTTTACTGTAATAATAGCTCATGTCCTTTTAGAGACTTGCGTTAGTTATAATGTACAAGTGTATAACGCTATTCTCAACGTTCTTCAAAATATTATTTCTTAAGACTTATGAAACTGACAAGCATTAATTTTTTTTAAATATTTGTTTGAGTGCAAACAGTTTGGTTTAAAACACTTCCTCTGAATTCGAGACATTTTCCTTATTTTAAATCATATTCCCAAGACACGTCAGAAGTTAGGATTGCCTGCAATGACTGTTGCCCTCTGCAAATCCACTCATAAAAAGGTTTTTTTTTTCCCTATTTGAATAGTGATTTGTAAACATAACTAGTTTCTGGTTTTATTTCCTTATTCTCAACACATGATAACAAGTGTTTGCATTACACTGTACCTGGAAAAGTCGGAGAAGTTCAACGTATTTATAATGTTGTATCAATCCAAAATTAGTTTTTTTCTCGTGGTTAGCTCAGGGTGCATTTTCAAAAATTAAAAGAAATTTCAAGGACAAATTGGCACAATTTCAACCCTTTCGAGGATATATTTACAAAGTTTCCAACCTATTTCAAGGATAAATTTGCAAGATTTTCAACCTTTTCTGAGGATATATTTACGTTTTTAATCTAATCCGAGGATAAATGTTCAGCCTTTTCAAAGGGTATATTTACCAAGTTTTTGACCTATTCCAAGGACAAATTTGCAACCAAAAAAATAATCTGTAAACAAAAGGCCGTCACACACGAGTCAATTTGTTGCCATATTTCTGGAAATTAAAGACATGGTCAAAAGTTCGGTTTTTTAGAATGCAAATTATGAGAAATAAAAAGTTCTTATTTGTCAATTTTAAAACCATAAATGAAATATAATTAACTTTCAGTTGGGAATTTTTCCTTTTTAAAAGTCATGGTTAGTAAAATGCTCAGAAATAGCCTATGCGCTTGACTTTTTGGACATACCTGCCTGAAATTCGGCAACAAATTGCCTCGTGTATGGGTGGGAGCACATTGAGACTTTTAAATTAAGAAATTTACTTACCGACCACTGGCGCCACCCAGCGGGCTAACAAGTGCTAATGCGTTTTCAATTAGCACTTGTTAGTCCGCTGGGTGGCGCCAGTTGTCGGTAAGTAAATTTCTTAATTTAAAAGTCTCACTGTGCTCCCACCCTAAAGTATCTGTCTCCATGACGATGAACACGAGCTTTTGGTGCAATATTACGCTAATAATTACGCCATCTTTGAAGAAAAAATGCGAGAAAATTAAGGAATCTTTTTTGAAATAAAAAAGCACACAAAATATAGACTTACGCACCTTAGTATCATCTTTGTGTATATTATTCAACGAAGATTTACCACATCCTAAATCAAGCACGTGTCTTTTCTTCACGTGGTTTTTGGGTTGACAGAAATATGCTTCAATTTTGTTTCAATTTGCGAAATTTGATGAAATGAATGCCTTCGTTTCCTCTCATTTCGTGGATCGTTTTCGTTGATCCTAGCTGCAAGGAAAGTTTCAGTTAGGGAAATAGTTTTTCGGTTCAACAAATAAAAGAAGAGTATTTTTTTTTTAAAAAAACCACAACTTGTCAAGTGTGTCTACTTGTTCATGAAGAGCGGGAACAAACCAGTGATTTTGTCCTCGATTCTAAAAAAAAGTTGATTCCAACATTCGGCTCAAAAGTACATCGTGTTCGTCGCCCTTTCGAAAAAAGGCAATGTTTTGAGGAAAAAGGCAATTTTTTGATGAAAATGGCAATTTTTTTTAGGGAAATCTGAAGCACCTATAGACGACCTCTTTCCACCTGCATCATCCGCTCTTGTTTTCTGTCTTAAGCTTGTTCGAGCTGGCGAATGAAATTGATTCCTCCTCTTTTCTCCACATTTTCCAACCAATTCCTCTAGTCTTCGTTTTATTTGCTTAGTTTTCCCTATTCTTCGTTGGCGGCTAATCCTCGTCTCATTGTAAATAGTCTGAGCACGCATTCCTTCAGATCGATCGCATCGCGGCATGGGTGGTTTTACAATATCCTAACTCAGCAGCAGATGTAGCGTAGGAAAGTTTTAATTTCGCCATTTGTTTTCCTTCTAAACCCTTCTTTTTTTTCCCCACTCTACCTGCTCGAAAACAGTAGCACTAGCACTTCGTTGTAAACGAGTAATTCGCATGTTGTCTTTTGCCCAAGTGCTGGGAAGGAACACAATGCGCTTTTGGCGCCTATCAATTTCTCGCAAACAGGGGGGGAAAATCCAATTACGAAAGCGCAACGTTTGCGAGTCGCCATTTTACTTTTATTATATTTCGTTCGCATTCTTTTTAGTCGACAAAATGGCTTTTTTTCTGGAAACTTAACTGGAATGCGCTTATTGATTGAATTGCATATGCGTGCCATATGAGCCTAACGTGACGCAATCTTGATGGATTTTTCCCTCGAGCAGTCGTGTAATCCTCACACTTTGGAAAGTGCATGTACATGCTTCGTTATTGGCTCAAAAAGGGGCTGAAGAATTGACCCGTGTGCACGTGCTGGTTGCAACGTTTTAAGAAGAGTTCTGTCCATGTTTTCTAAATGAGAACATCGAAAAGGGGGTGTGGAGGAAGGCTCGTTAGGGCGTGTTATATATGAAGAGTTGTTGTGCTGTTGTAATGTGCACTTCACTTGGCTCAAATCTTGATGGAGATTTTTCTCAAGCAGACGAACAATCCTCCAACTGCATTGTTTTTTCGTGACAAAGTTCCCTAGAGATGACCACGAAATAACGAATTTGTAACGAATGTGACATGTTTTAAATGAGGAATGGGTATGAAAGAATACATGCGCCAAATTTTGTAATTAGAAAGAAGATGCGTCTTTTGACGATCATAACATCAAACAAAAGACTTTCATGGACTTACATTAGACTTATATTACATGTCCGTCCATGTTAGCTCGAAATTCGTAAAATAGAACAGCGAAAAAGTGGGTAAACTGTGTTTGCTGTACAATTGTTATTATGGCAGACTTTATGAGCCTCGCACGAGTGAAATTTTGATGGATTTTTTCATCAATCAGCTGTGTAAAGTGAATTCACTGTTATTTTTAAAAAGGGATTTGCAGAATTGACCTACGTTTGCTTTGTGTGAAATATTAAGAATGTGATCGTTTCAAATTTTCGAAACGTGCAGCGAAAATGGAGTATGAATAAGTTAATTACTTGGGACTTATGTTATATATGGGAATTATTTTGCAGTCTTAATGTTGGGCTTTAAGCATCTTACAAGGCGTAAATCTGGATGAAGTTTTCCCTATGAGCAGCTGAGCTATCCTCGAACATTAATTTAAAAAATATCATAAAATACTTAGTGAATCGTGAAAAAAGGTCTGCAGAATTGACCATTGTGTTGCAGCAGATTAAATGATCTAACCACTACATTAGGTTTAGGAATTATTTCCACGTTTAGAAATGTGTGGACTTTTCCAAAGCATTCGGTATTATTTATTTACAGTATAAAAATGAAAGATTGTCCTATGATCCCTGCAGGGAACGAACCTTTTGAGTATTTTTTTTTTGAGTATTTGAAAACTATCAATTGCGCAGGTACAGAGGTACCCTTTTTGCCCGTTGCAGACGGATTTTTTTTACCAAAGTAACAATATTACTGTGATGTAATTTAAAATGTCATGAAAATACGAATTATGGGACAATTTTTTGAAATTTTGATTATTTTCAAAAAGGAAAAAAGCGCATACAGATATAAGTAGGCCTACATGTTATGGAAGTTATATTGTACACATGTTTTAATGCTAGATTCGTTCAATACTATAAATTGCTACTTTATGGAATAGTTTTTTGGAAACGAACCGTTACTTTTGAGCCCGAAATGTCAGTCTGTCACTGTAAAAATTTGCAATCAGCTGCATTTAGTGTTGACTCAATTACACAATGTTTGATATTAATGATGCGATACTCGTTTTGCTAACATGTTAATTAGATGAAGCTGCATGTTTTCCTCGTGTTTCGCGCGTAAAACGGACCTGTTTTAACACGTAAAATACTGTACAGTCCGGTTTTTGTAATTGGGATAAACAAGCACGTACAATTAGTCAGTACAGTTGTTCGTTAGTTCGTTACATTCGCCCATTTATTATGCAGGGAAATAAAGGACTCAACACGAATCCTTCAACATAAAATACAATTTGTTGCATATTAAGACAAACTAACTTTAATAGAAGTAAATATACACGACCAAGGTACGCAATTTTAAGTTAAAAAGTGACGTTTCGCCACACTTCCGACTACTTGATGCCAGTTATGTTTAAACTAACTTTAATTCTCGAATAATCCCAATTTCCCACAGTTCTACTCATGGTAAGATGCTATGAAGTATTCTCTCTTGTTGAGAATCAACGCAATTATGCAAATGCTGCATTTGATGACAAAAATAAGTATTTTGAAAATGTCGTGTAGTCAGTCATCTTGTGCAAATTTATCGTCATGCCGCATTCCAATTTTAATTTTTTTAAGTTGTGGAAACAATTAATATACAGTGTATACATCGACAGTGAAAATGCATTATATCTTAAGTACGTAATTATGGGGCAAAGCTTTTGTAGTGAGAATATATAAGTGAACTGATGCATTTACATGCGCATGGAATCATCATGCAATCATACAGTATTATAATGTGTTGTCCATCACTAAATGGAACGATTGGATGATATAGGCTCCTACACTGAACATAAAAATTGCTTAAGATTAACTGATTTGTCTTCAATATTTTGAATTGTAGTTTCTCTGCATAGTAGCTAGTTTGTATGGCCAATAACATCATAACTTAGTATCTAAGTTCCTAAACAAATATGGAAAATGCCACTTTATATACTGTACGTGTACCTCTTCATTCATGAAGAACAATGTTTTCCAAACTTTTTGATCTTCTGCCCCCCTTTTAAATCAAAGTATTTCGTCCGTGCCCCCACCTGTAAAATTAGTAATTAAAAAGCAATGAAAAGCAATACGAAACTATTGGAATGGAGGCATTTGTTATAAATAAAAAATAATCATGCAAAAATATCAATTTTATGCGTAGGTGTCAATTTGTATTCTTTAACTTATAGCAGCCATTTGCCACCTTGCCTTCCACTACCCCCTTCTAGTTTCACATTGCTCATTTTGGTAATCACAGATGTAGAAATAATGAATTTCTTAAAGTTTACATTGGATTGCATTGTTTCCTTGATCAGTAGAATGATGCACCTTCAAAACTGCATGTAGTAGAAATAGATGCACAAGTTCTTTTAATCTCGAGAACATCTAGATTTAAGATGTATCCATTTTCAGTGTAAATGCATCAGCCTTACTCTGTGGCCTATTCTTTTTACCATGTATACCGAAGGAACTTGTTTCCTTGAACTTAATGTGAGGACCGAACGCGTCTTGGTTTTACAATACTTTTCAATGTTGCACGTACTATCCAACCAGTTAACTTTTTGTCCTCATATTCAAACTATAGTGAGCATGAAGTTGATTGAAATGAAGACTTTATTCAGCGCGTTTTGACTGTGTTTTGAATCATGTGCACATCTGAAAAATTCAGGGGAAATTTGAAGATCAAAGTCACTTTATAGCCAGCTTTATCTATTTCAAGTAGATATTTTCATTTCGAATGCAAGTTAAACCATCATTAGGTTCTGATTGAAACTTCGTTCAAGTCTGAAACCCTCAATTCAGAGTCGTGTTTCTAAGATTACTCCCGTACGTAACGTTTGTTGACACTTTAGGGCATCTTTCGAGTCTCCCCAAAAGACATTCGCACCGCACTTGGACTAATAATGATAATGTCTCCATAAAAAGTACCTTCCTCCCTCGCCTTCCACTCGACAGTGGGTAGAATTTTAATTAAAATTTAATACCCAATGCGTGAAATAACTATTCGCACACCATTTTCGTTCCACATCCAAATTGGACTTGTAACGCCTCCGTGAGTTTTTGGGGGGTGGAGATTGAGGACCCTTGCTAGTATTGGTAAATATATCTTTGATTTAATACGCGTGTTAATTTGGAGGGATCCGACCGCACGCTCGGTGCCCCTGTTATCTGCATGAGTGTGTTTTTATTTTAATATCGTTCTTTCATAACTCTTAATTGGATTTCTTTCATGGGCCTACAAGCGCGCGCATTAGCCTGCTCGCATTTTGAATTAAGAACCGGGCTTGTTCGCGTGGATGTGCATAAATAATTGCAAATATTTCCCGATGACTGCACTTTATTGTGGCACAACATAATTGACAAACTATGGCGGAATTTTTGCGAGTCCCGCGATATTAAAAAAAAATATTTACGTTGGTTTTTTAAAATGACTGTACATTTTTTTATGCAAAATTTTGATTCGTTTTTAAGTAATTATGGGAAAAGTATAGATACTAGTTAACGTTTTCATTTTTTACGGTACAGTACAATTATATACCTGTACTGTATACAATACCAGCAATTTTTTGAAGCTGTTACATAATGAACAATGTTTTGAAAATAGGGGCAAACAACAATTGCTAGCTGCGCTGCAGCACACTTGTGCACTGCTATGAAGCTACCTTCACGTATGGTATGCCAGATTATGTTGTATTTCGCAAGCCATTATACAGTGTGATGCCTACATTCATTTTATTGTTGTCTTGTTTCTGATGACAGTCAGTGAACATGTTCCTTACATGCACATACACAATAAAAAAAATTAAGATACAGTATTTGTAACAGTACTGAAAAATCATAGAATACAAATAATGGAAATAAAATATGTACATTACAAGAGGTGTTCGAAGTGTCT
This sequence comes from Ommatoiulus sabulosus, assembly GCA_034697705.1. Taxonomy (NCBI): domain Eukaryota; kingdom Metazoa; phylum Arthropoda; class Diplopoda; order Julida; family Julidae; genus Ommatoiulus; species Ommatoiulus sabulosus. The sequence goes on along the minus strand of JAQGAO010002147.1, from coordinate 8,825 downwards.
TCCATATTTTACCGAGAGTTCTACATTTCGGAGGGTCTCTTCAGAGATTTATGCACATTCAACTAGAATGCACTCCTGCAGTTCATTTGATGTTGCACTTTGCGATGCATAATGTATGTGCATATAAGGAACATGTTCACTGACTGTCATAAGAAACAATACAACAATAAAATGAATGTAGGCATCATACTGTACAGTATAATGGCTTGTGAAATACAACATTTAGTGCTAAATAATCTGGCATACCATACTTTAAGGTCGCTTCACAGCAGTGCACAAGTGTGCTGCAGCGCAGCTAACAATTGGTGTTTGCCCCTATTTTCAAAACATTGTAACAACTTCAAATAATTGCCAATAAAAACGAGACCAGTTGAATACATACACGCAAGCCTTGCTCTTCGTTTTCCTAATTTGATATTTTGTCCTAGGGGTTATGGTTCAAACATTATACTTTCAATTTTGTTGAAAAAATGGTCTTAGGTAAAAGTTAATACCATGAATGGATAGAGCAGTCATGACATCCTATCTAACGACACAAACAGAATTTTCAAATTTTTAACGTTTAAGAAATAAATTGTGGCGTTACTGACTTCTGGTCCACCCTGTATATTGATGTGCACTTCTGCTTACAACCTTGCAGTATTTTTCATGGGCATGGCCATTGATGCTTTGCGTGGAGAATCAATATGGAGTCCTGTACAAGATCCCAAGTCAGAATACCTTGATATGAAATTGACGTTCTCATTTTTGTGAATATACTAGTACATGCATGTGCCAATAAATTTGTGTTAGGGATTAAAGTAATTGCATTGATTTTTAAAAAAGCATTTAGAAATTGATGCCAATTGCGAAATGCATTTTTCAAAATGAAAACTCTCGATCTTAATGCATTTTATTAGCGTTTGGGACAATATATTACTAAAAATAAATTTAATAGCATAAGCTATATTTTGATTTATTTTCCAAAATAATAATTTTTTAAAGAATTTAAAATCAACGTTAGTATTTAATTTGTATTCTCGCCGTCCATGTTAAGGGGCATTTACCAGTTCGATTCCCCCTCCCCCCCCCCTTCCCCTCCTCCTTCCCTGCTAAACGCATGTACATGTACTGACTTTAGGGTAAAGAATAGAATAGAATTCTAAACTAGCCTGGTCTGAAGATCTGCATTGTATATTGTACCGCTCATTTTATCACACCATGGTTAAAATGGCGTGCACAGCGATATCGATTGCGGTATACCAACCGGGCTTCCGGTATTAATGTTCACATTGGAGTGCCGCTTCATTTTAATATATAATTTTGATATTTTCGTTTTCTCTATTAAATTCATATTAAACATTTAAGGTATTGACATAACGATTGGCTTCCAGGGCCTATACGGCATCGTAACTTGATCCAAGAGTTTCATTTTCGGTTTGTTCACATCTGATTGACGAACATGAACCTTTTCCAATGATATCTGAAGCGCGATCGTATACTGTATGATGCTCAAGTTTCATATTCGAGCTATTCGCAACTAAGTGGCGAATATGAGCCATTCTAGAAGACATCTACAGTGTAATTGCTGGCGTGTCTGGAGACTCTTTTGTATATTTCCACGAAGAAATTGCGAAGAAAGACTTCTACGATCGGCTTCATTCTTCGCATTCGTATGGCATTGCGTAAACTGTACATGCTAAAAATGTAAGGGCAAATGTGTCGCCTGCAATACGACTTCTATTGCAGATTACTTTCTTGGGTAATTTTGGCTCTAACACCCACCCTACCAAACATTAATAATAATCTTTTTCTGCTTCTACAAAATGTAGTCGTAGTTCCGGAACTACAAAAAAAAAACTTGTTCGGTTGGTCAGAAACACTTCCTTATTATGAAACAACAGGTTTCTGAAATTATAAGATGTCTATGGAATGATTTTCTTTAGAAAACTTTCCAATCAAGTAAGATGGCAACATTCCGATTAGCATTTCCGAATAATCTGGGCGTGAACTTGTTAAGTTATTAATGGAAATCTTTCCAAATTTTTAATTCGGAAAGTTTTTCCAACTTTCCCAAAACAGAAACCATTTTCCCTCAATAATAGGCCATTTCAGGGACACCATTGTTTAGATTACTGAAACTACTTCTTTATTTCAACGGAAAAGAAACTTTTTAATAACGTAATATGGACCATGTACTGTACGTGGTGTTTGCTAAAAATCTAAAATGCCTGTATTCGACATTTTAATAAGCTGTAAATTAAGCAGTCGGTAGCGCCCTCTATGTTTGCATCCGTAGAAAGGCAAACATGCGTACTCGCTTCCTTCTTTCATTTCTATTTTCAACTTTTTGGAGTCTGAATCGGAGAACGCTTCCATCCGTGAGTAAATTCGTAATAAAAAATACCGTGATTTTCTACATTTCTAGGTTGTTATAGAAGAGGTTGGACTCCTACGCGCGCGAGTTTCACCATTCTCGTTCAAGCGTGGTATGACTGGTATATACGCTTTGAAGTCATAAACATTTTGGGCACGGATCCTTGCCAGTACCACGGGATCATAAATTTTAAACTGACATAATTAAATTCCACGAAGGGTGCTCTTAATGAAGGACCCGGGCGCACCAGCCTAATTCCCGAGCTAACGATGGCGTAATTGCTTTTATGGCGCAATTGCTCATTTTCATATTAGCGCAATGGAGAGACGGAATTCACGAGTTGACCGTTAATTATGCAGTGGACAGCTTGCCCTTTCGCTCACGTGCATTCGTCAAGAGATTTATGGACCAATGAAAGGCTGCCATTCTCGCGCCTCGATGAATGTATGCGTGCTGCGTTCGTGTTCAAATATTTCATCTCAATGCCGATTTCGCCCACCATCTGCCGACTTTGTTCGGCGTTTTTAAAAGTGGGTGTCATGTGTCACCATTTTCTCAATTCGTTTCCAAGTTAAACCACGCCGTACATAAACATAACTCAAGTTTGACGAAAGTATCTATCTAGCACGTACTTCAAGCAGTTTGCAGAACTAGCTTCACTTTTTCAGCACGGATGTGCCGGGCAAACCAATGTGAATTTCAGACGTTAAATGATGCGAGTTTTGATCGATGAATGTTAACGTCACTCTCTGTGCATACACTGTAGTTTGGAGTATTTTAGTTTGTATTGAGTTGTAGCAAAGCTATTATCAACTTGTCTTTGTTGCAGATAACATGTTAAAATTAAAATTGACGTCACGCTTTCCCCCTTAAATATCGTCTTTTAAGGTCGTCACACACTAGGCAAATTATCTCCGGAATCACAGGCATTTGATTTCAACTGAAAAAAAACTTATTAACTTATTACATCACGAAACATGTTTCCAGATAATTGTATATTATTGCTTGAAATTTCCCCGTTTGTTGGAAAAAACTTCCTTCGCAATTTAATTCCCAGATATATTTCCAGAATATATTTTCATTCATTCCATTAGCAAAAATTACCCCGAGGTCCATTAATGAGTAGTTTGCAATAAAATATTAACTATCTTATAGTGGAAAAAAGCGTCTCTCTGCAAAATTGACTCTTTGCAAAATTATATTGTTCATTGGCTTTCAATTTCAATTTAATTACGGAATGTTTCGATTTATGAGCGAAATAAAACCACCTCAGGTTTTTTTTCCTCCTTCAATTCGCCTTTTGAGACTTTCATTGAATTAGCCAATGAAATGGGGTCAACCTAATTAAAATCCGCCATTTTTTTAAACTTTTCGATTCCATCGTGCTCTTTAGCACCAGGCTCGATCCAATTCTTAGCAGGTGAAAGCGAGCATGCCTGGCTTGCCAAACAATTTTGTCTTTATTAGTTTTGTAACCTTTCATATCCGCATGAAATGTTAGCCCGGAAGCGCTTAGATTCGAAAAGTTCCGGAAGGTCGGAGAGCGAGGCTTGAATGCCAACTAAATGCATGTACAGGTACTTGTACTGTATAAGACAAGCGTGCACGTTGGAAGATCAACGTTGATCCATGCTCCAATTTTCCCCCAAACAAAGTTTTCCTCCCGTATCTACACTTGTCTCGGAAATGACATTTAATAAATTAAATAAACATCAATTTGCAAGTCAAACAAATGCAACATTTTATGCAGCCTCACTTGTTTCTGAAGAAACTGCTCTTCCCAGAATAAATGTACTGCTTCGTGTTTTATTCCAGTTTTCCGTAAGATGTACGTACGTGAATAAGTTTAATAAAATGTGTGAATGTTGAAAATATGTTGCTATTGAATCTTGCGTTTTTGAATGAATTGAAAGCGTAATAAAAAAATGGATTAAAGCCTTGTAACAGCACCGTTATGAATATTTTAAAAGTTGAGCATTAATATTTTACTGTTTGAATAAATTTGGCACAAAACTAAAATTGAACTTGGAGAATAACGTGCAACATCGAAAATTGTTTCACTTAATTTCGAATTTTAATAAGTTTGAAAGCGTTTAAGATATATAAAAATAAGGGGCATTTTCGGAGTTAAATATTGAAGGTATGGATTTTATGTTCACTTTAATATTATCACACATGGTATACAGCTGTACATAGTCCAAAAGTAGCGCTTTGTCAAGTTTTCGTTTTTCTAGAATAATTTTTAAAATATTTATTATTATTATTATTATTTATTAGAAATGAAGATTTTGTTTGCAATAATGTTTTGAAGTGACTAAACTATAGGTAGAGAAGTACTTTTTTATTGTTTTAACTAAGTTCAGTTTATCTGTAATCTGCAGCTACAGGTGTAAACCGAAATTTTGGCAATATTGGAGATCAAACGTACAAATTCAAATTGAAATGTATACATCCGCGAAGAAAACTACTTCCGATATGCATTTGTTGTACATGCATATTCTGATAATTGAGGTAACTTCCGGTTTCCGTTTAACGCAACCAAATACTCGAAATTAAGTCACATTGACCGGAATTTCGTTTTGCAGTCAACTGCAGAGACTTTGAAACTCATCTTTTGGCAAATTGGCATCTCCCTCCTCTTCATTCTTCTTGAAAAGACATGCGGCAATGCACGCTCTTCAAGTGAAACTCTAAAACCTTTTTCATTTCGTACTTTTCGGACACCTTTTTTCGACATTTCCTCGAGGTCTGCACCATCGCCCTTAAATATGTATTTGGCGTAATCTCTCTTCCCTCGTCGCCCTCGTGGCGATGGCGTAGATGATTAATCGCAATTAAGCGCCGAAAATCATTTATCACAATCAACAATAGCGTTATCTTATTAATCATGCACGCCAGGTGCCCTGCGGACCGAGCCATCCTCTTGGAAACTTTATGAAATCATCTCCCCCTTGCCTCGATAATATTGAATTTTCATTTGCACACGCTCGCAGCCCTTTGAAGAGGTGGTGAACTGGCAGGGCATGGAAGCATGCAGTGATTGCCCGCTTATAGGGGTCATCTAGTTTGCTATCTTTGGTGTGACCTTTCGTGCTAATTGCTGAATAAAAGATTCAACTTTTGTATAGAAAAGGCTAACTTTTTACCCTTTCATCAAAGTCGAGTATATTTTCTGTGAGATGTTTTATTAAAGTTTAGTATTTCTGAGAATATTTCACTAAAGTTTGGTACAGTACTTCTGAAAATATTTCACTATAAGTTTGGTATTCCTGAGAATATATTTCACTAAAGTTTATTATTTCTGAGATTATTTCTTTAAAGTTTAGTATTTCTGAAATATTTCACTAAAGTTTAATATTTTTTTTAGAATATTTCACTATAGTTTAGAATTTGTTGTTTATGTATGGGTATTGTGTTTTCTGTGAGAATATTTCATTACAATTTAATATTTTTCTAACACAATGAGTTATTGGCATTGGTAAAAATTCAGAATGCATGCATTGATTGTGTTAAGTCTAAGGATAGAAATTCTGTCGCGAATTATTTATCCTTGTGGTGAAATGAAAATATTAATAATTCTGTTGTGTTTTGGTTATCGCTGACTAAAAACCTCCGAAAGTAAGTTATTCTTTAATAAATGAAAATGCTAATTGCCAGTACAGTGAGCATCTAGGCTCGTTGTTAAGACTGTATCCCAGTCAGCAAGTACATGCAGTATAGTGCTCTTATGATTTCATTCTTCTGGTAAACCAAGAATAAGTAAAGGGATTTCAGACAAATGGTTCGTAAATTGGGTTTTGGGATTTGTGAAAAAAAAATGTGGCATTCTAAATACGGTACTAGGATATATGTAATTCTGAACATTATACAACTTGTATTCAGTTTGCCCACACTTAATTGTCATGTCAAATAATTTAATATTTTACGTGTCTATTTTGAACATGTCCCAGGTAATACGAATTCTGAATATTATAAATGGGGGATTACTTCAAAGTTCCGATAGAATAGATGTATTGGTCTGCCGAGCATGTTTTTAACATGTTGTGTATACGCATTTCATTCGCCTACCCTAGCTCCATTTCGCAGTTTCTGTGTTTGCTGAAGTAGAAAAATGTTCTTAATCAGACACCATGCATTAAACACATAACATAACACTAACGTTATCAATAACTACTACATATTAGCGTGACGGGTTTCCATGTTAAATTTCAACGAAAAAAAATCTCTTAATGAAAAAGATATGGGCGTATTTTTACATGCATAATTTCGTTTTTAACAATTCTTACCTTTTAAAGTAATAAAATACGTCCCTAGCTGCGTAAGTTTAGTGGCTTAATGGGGCACATGGGTTAGAAACCCGGTTTGCGTTTTCACATATCCCAAAGAAAACTGCAGAACTGCCGTGATTATCTTACGTGATGGTTGTTGGAATATTTCACAATGTAGTGAAGATAACATTAGAACACATTTCTTAGAATAATGATAATTGCTTGAAAGTATTATTTGTCTTAAATCACTAATTTTTGATTGCCGTTATGCATATATCCATTTCACGGCCATGGCGATGTCTAAACCTGTTGCTAGATGGCGTGAGGATCGCTGGCATCTAGCAAATGGTTGAATTAGAACAATTGCTGTAGTGCATTTTAAGTCAATGCTCGTAACGTTTCTCTGCCAAGTGGCCGTATTTAATTGAGCGCGAAGAGTGGCCACGGTATTGATCAGATAATCAGCTCTGGTCCATTGTTTATGACCGAAATACGTGCACCAATGCCTTCCGATCCACCCGCCTTCCACCCCGAGTTCGTCGTTTAATGACCAGAGGGGCCATTAATTATATTTACATCCATTAATCCGCTACCCGATTACGCTTAATTGTCTTTGTGTGATTTCCAATACGCGCTGGCGACCATTGTCCAGCCTGGTCTGACATGTCAGCTTCGATACGCCGATCACGTGCAGCCTCCATTTCCGGAGTTGATTCACCAATGATCCTTAGTTGGTTATATATAATGGCTTCGCGAAAGATGAGCACATTTTCCAAACAGTCACTTTGCCAGTGAACTGCTTAAAATCGTAGCATGAAGCAATGGTGCTGAGATGCTGAATTTAACACGTTGGCTCAAGGATGGAATACAAGTAGAAGACGACTTGTCACGGACTTGACTCGACAAATAATGAATTATTTGAAAAACTTGATATAAACAAGTACAGGGTATACGGACACGGGAAATTGCCTATTTCTGAAGAATACCACACATTTATTTACTAAACCTTTTCTATAGAACTTTGTATTGGATTATGAAACTGGATCTCCAGTTTGTTTTGAAAACAATGTCTTCAAAGTGTACACTATTTATTCTTCACGCTGTTGAAGCCCTTGAACAAAACTGTTGTTTATATTTTGTAGCATTATTGGTGTGATACCTCCAATTTTCTCAATTGTTGCGTGTCCAACAAGATACTGTATATATTCTGTCTTGTTGATACCATCTTAATGAAACCAGATAATATTGCTAAGGTCATAATGTTCAAGTTGAGCGGAAAGTAATTCTGGATTAGTCTGCAGTAACGTCGTTTGGCCCGAACTCCGCCATTTCATGGACTAGATCCAAAACATATACATGTACAAATACAATGATAGGAAAACCTAACCTAAGTTCGTCTTAGTTTGGCAGGGTTGCCATCTTAAAAATGGGTGATCTCCAGTGTCCCATCCATGCATATCGTTCGATCAGTTTCAAGTTAACTACATTAATGCATCTTCTTGATTTTTCCTAGTCGTGAATGTAAATTCGGACAATTGTTTCGAAAAGTTTCGTAAGGCAGCTGATGGTAAATCAACGTCTTGATTGTTGAAGTTATCAAAGCCTAGTAAAAGTTTTTAAATTCCTTAGATATAAAGGAAATTCGGACAGACTCGCGTAGATGCGTAGGTAGATTGCGCATATTTGAATTAAACTGATTAGAATTTATTTGAAGCGATTTGCAGACTTTTAAAGGAAACTTATTGATTATGGAATAATCGAAATTGTTGAAAATACAGTATAAAATGAATAGAATGTTCCTTATTCTTATTTAGCAAAATTACTTTCTGGCAGAATTATGAAAGATCCTCATGGCTAATTCTAACTTACTCCAAATGTATCAGATTTTAAATTAATTTATTATAATTTTTTTAAGAGAAAGAAATATTCTTTTTCGGAAATATTTTAAGTATCGAGAAAGACTTTGATTTTTTTCAAAATTAATTCTGCCGGTCTCTTCATTGGACCATTCCTCCGGACAAGAAATAACTCGTCCGCCATCTTGGATTCCAAATAGCCATTCTTTCATCTTCAGCCTCAATCACACACGTGTTCCTCCACAATTACTTAAAAGTTCCTCTTGAATTAACCCAGGGTTTCTTAACCTTTTCATCATCATGGACCACTTGCAATATTTAAACAATCTGACGGACCCCTTACAA